>PVIC010006688.1:0-19619 GCA_004025085.1 Thryonomys swinderianus
TTTTTTTTTTTTTTTTTTTTTTTTTTTTTTTTTTTTTTGCTTTTTGGAGACAGGGTCTTGCTTTGTAGTTCAGGCTGGCCCTGAGCTCACTATGGTGCCCAGGCAAGCCGCCGCGAACTCAGCAATCCTCCTGTCTCTGCCTCCCGAGTGCTGGGATTACAGGCGTGAGCCACCACGCCCAGCATTATATGTGGTAATCAGGGATCGAACTCAGGTCCTTACGCTTGCGAGGCAGGCGCCGGAACCACTGAGCTAACCCCCTGGCCCAATCTTTTATTCTTTTATACTTAATAAGCTTGTTGAGACCATCTAAGTTATTTTACATCACAGACATTATATTTTTCATTCCTAAGTTTAACTGGGTCTTTAAAAGACAGTATTTTAAGTTTCTATCTAGGCAGAAAAATATAACAATAACTTTTAACATTTTGCTCTACTAATTCTGATATTTGTGTCAGTTCTGCTTTTTGTTTTGTTTTTTTGTTGATACTGGGTATTCATTCATCCCATGGTCTTTGCACTGAGCTACATCACTAGCTCTTTTTAAAATTTTTAGTCAGAAAAAAAATGTTTTTGAGCCAGAGTCTCATTAAAGCACTAAGTTGCTTAGGCTGGGCTCAAAACTGTAACTCTCCTGCTTCAGAAGGTTCCCAGAATGCTGAGATTACAGCACTCTGCTGTACACCACCATGCTTAATTCTAATCTGATTTTAATTAATGAACTAGTCTCCACATAACAGATCTGATTTTCTTGCTTTTTGACAATCTTATTTTGCCTTGCAATATTACTTTGGATGGAAGACGTTATAAATATTACCTTTTGGAAACTGGATCTTTTTATATTTATTTTAGTACTTTTGAGTTTGTAACAGAACAGAATTAAACTCCTTAGAAACAATTCGATCATCTTAAATCTTGCTTACCCCACAGAACCAACTTAATAGTCTGGAACTTATTATTTCCTACTTCTGAAGCAAGAACCTCTATTACTCCATGAATTATGAGATATTTTGATCTGGTTAATAGGAGCAAGTGGTACTATCAAATTTTTGTGAGAACTGTCAAAGGTTTGTTATTTTCTCAATGTTTTTCAGTACTGGCAACAGAACCCAGGACTGATGCACACCAGGCAAGTGCTCTACCCCCAAACTGGAGGCCCAGCCTCATTTTCCTAGTCTTGAACAGTTTCCTCAATTGTTTTTGTCAATTAGTAATATGAATATTTGTCTTCAGGGTATGACATAGACTAAGAATGCTATAGTTATTACTATAAATAATAAGATAATTCCAGCAGACATTCTGTAGTTTCCAGAACTTTCTCTGTGAAGTTCTTTCTTCAGTACTTTGTCCTGAAAAAAAAAAGCCTCCTCAATCTACCTATACTTTCAGTTCCATTCCCTCTTTCCAGAGTCTGAAGAACTCCTCCCAGGTTCCTCCTTTCTGTACTATTATCTAAAAACTGCCTCAAGATAGTAAAGTATGGCAAATAATAGGATCACCTGTTTGTCTCTTGTTCCACAAGAACCATTTGTTGCCTGACATCCAAGATTTTGAAAATAATTGTTTTATGTATTTTATGTTATTTTCTGGTTGTTTCATGTGGAAGATAAATAGGCGGTACATTTTATTCCATTTTTACCATAAATAGAAATCTTTCCTTGGATTTCTTGTTTGTGCAGAATCCACATGGCTCAAAATTTTTCTAAGTCGATAAGAGCACCATGTGACATAGTCATTGTAATGAGATCTAGGAGGTTGACAACATGCTTCTGAAATACTCTTTACAAAAACTATTTAAGCTGGACTGGAGGGTTAGCTCAGTGGTTCAGGTGCCTGCCTCGCAAGCGCAAGATCCTGAGTTCAATCCCCGGTAACCACATACAATGCTGGGCGTGGAGACTCACGCCCACCAGCCATCAATACCACATACCACAGTGCCGGGCATGGTGGCTCATGCCTGTAATCCCAGTACTCGGGAGGCAGAGGCAGGAGGATTGCTGAGTTTGAGGCTTACCTGGACTACAAAGCAAGACCCTATCTCAAACAAACAAACAAAAAAAAAACTATTTAAGCTGACTCTGAGACCCGCTGCACCTGTGCCAAGGTAGATTTTAAATAAGCTACAATGGCCATAGAGAGCAGTTCTCCTGTCCTTGGACCCTTCGTGCTTGAAGCATTCCTGTATCTATTTCCCTTTATTTTATATTAATCTACATATGAATTTATATTGTTTTCTAAGGGAAAATATAGGCACATAGAGGACAATATTTAAGCTGAATCCAGATTCAGAAGGAAGAAGACACATTCTTCCATGATCTGAAAATGTCAGTTGATGGAGATATCACTGGTTTATACATTTCTAGCATACTGTTATCTTTACAGAGAAGGCACAGCCCCAAGCATGGGGCAAGATCAAGATTCTTCATTGGGTTATACTTAAATGACTTACTAACTACAAAGAGTTCAGCTAGCTCAATGTTAGAAGCCTTATAAAGTTTCTAGTCTAATTAGCAGAAAAATAGAAGTGAAAATAATATTCTAAAATGTAAAGACTAAGTCAGAAATTCCTCATGAAAAAGGAATTTTTAAAAAATTTTCTGTCAAAATCAAGTTTGGTTGAGATGGGATAGAACCACTGAAGAAGGACCAAGTCCCAGAGATTATATCAGGTTTCCTGAGATGTGTACATCACAATTATTTGTGTGATGCAGGTTTGAACACACATTTCCAAGCCTCATTTCAGAGTTTCTGAACACTCTCAGTATTTTTTTTTTTTTTTTGAGACAGGGTCTCACTTTGTAGTTCAGGCTGACCCTGAACTCACTATGTAGCCAAGGCAAGACTTGAACTCAGCAATCCTCCTGCCTCTGCCTCCCGAGTGCTGGGATTATAGGCTTGAGCCACCAAGCCCGGCATCTGTGGTATGAGGTACTGATTGCCAGTGGGCGTACCATGCCCAGTACTGTATGTGGTTGCCGGGGATTGAACCAGGGACCTTGCACTTGCGAGGCAGGCGCTGGAACCACTGAGCCAAATCTCTGGCCCCCACTCTCAGTAATTTTTACACATATTAATGTTAAAGAATAACAATAGGCAGTCCTGCTACAAATGAGGATAGCAGTTTCACTACTTAGGCTTATTGTTTTGTTTTGTTTTTTTGAGACAGGGTCTTGCTTTGTAGTTCAGGCTGGCTCTGAGCTCACTATGTAGCCCAAGCAAGCCTCAAACTCAGCAATCCTCTGCCTCTGCCTCCCAAATACTGGGATTACAGAAGTGAGCCACCATGACTGGCATTGTGGTATGTGGTACTGACTGCTGGTGGGTGTGAGTCACGATGCCCAGTATTGTTTTATGTGGTTGCCGGGGATGGAACCAGGGACCTTGCTCTTGCTTGGCAGGTGCCAGAACCACTGAACTAAATCTCTGGCCTAAAAGAAATCTTAATAAATGGGCAAGGTATGGTGCCAAGCAGTCTGACAGTAAGCAAGAGATTCGGGCTAGGTTATTAGAAGGGTACATTGCCGGGCGTGGTGGCTCACGCCTGTAATCCCAGCACTTGGGAGGCAGAGGCAGGAGGATTGCTGAATTCGAAGCTTGCCTGGGCTACGTAGTGAGCTCAGAAACAGCCTGAACTACAAAGCGAGACCCTGTCTCAAAAAAAAGTCTATTAGAAGGGTGGGAAGAAGGTCCCACAATATCAACAGATAGAAACACAAAACTGGAGAGATGTTTTAGGGGTTAGGCATTGACAATAGGGAAACAGATGAACATCACCATGTAACAGTAGGGATCGAATCATGAAGACTTTAGAGACTGGCATTTTACCTCCATTACATTGCAAAAAGTAAGGTAGAACTATTATCCAGAAACAGAGAAACATACAAAGAATCTAAAAGAGACCAGTTAGATCTGAGGATTTAGTTCAGTGGCAGCCATCCTGCCTCACAAGCACAAGATCCTGAGTTCGATCCCTGGTACTGGGAAAAAAAGAAAAAATTTTAAAATAAAAGAGACCAATTACTAGAGCCAGTTACAAGGATGAGAGTCTACTTCCTAGGGTGAGGTAATTCCAAGAAGGACTGGTACAGAGACAGATATGATGCTCAACTACCAAGCAACAACTTTGATTTTTCTCCCTCATCGTGACCTGGGTTAGCCCAGAATCTGAGGGTTAGCTTGCCCTAGGGAGCTAATTGGCCTACTGAAAGGACTAGAAAAGCCCTATCTGACTCAATTTCCCACCTCCTACCTGAATTCTCTTTCAGATGTAAACCTCTGAATGCCCTCAGGACAGGGGCTTTTCTTAGTAGTTACAATAATGGCAGCTGGGTGTGAAAGACTCTATTCCTAAATAGAGTAACTCTCTGTGAAGAGAAGGGGGCAGCTAGATTTTGGAGTCAATAGCAAATTATCTTCACCCTTAAGAAAGTCTGAAATGTCACAGCTTAGTCACTCTGGGATAGAGAACTCAGGTGTATTCTGTATAATTCTGCTTTCCTTAAAATAGACTATACTTTTGTAGTGAAGGAAACTTTGAATTTTTGTATACATGTCTTAAGTATTTTATTTTAAAACATAGATGTACATTTATGAACCAGTTTTTTGATGTACAGAAAATACTGTCATCATCATTATTATTATATTAGGTTTTCCTATTGGAGTCCCAGAATTTTTTGTTGTTTTGGATGGATGTTGATTTGTCTGTTTGTTTTTGCAGTCTGGGAATTGAACCCACAGCCTTCAATACACACTAAATTACATCCCCAGTCCTTGTTATTTTCAATTTTTATCTTGAGACAGGATCTCACCAACTTGCTAAATTGCCCAATCACAGCAATTTGTGATTCTCCTACCTCAGCCTCTAGAATGCTGGAGATGTGCGCCAGCCACTATGCCAGCGTGGAGTTTCAGCACTAACTCTAACATAAACTATACCTAAAATAGATATTCTAGAATTTCTAAAAACCTTAATGTCTGACTTACTATTGGACAAGCTCATAAATCCTTGGTTCCTTCATGTAAAAGCCCTGGTGTCTCTAAGGCTATGGAAGTATGGTAAATTCCTCCAATCCTTGGAGCCTTTCAGCAAGGAGGCAAAGAATGACTGGTATCACTAAAAGTAAACAATAAGGGGAACTATTAGAGCTAGTGACAGAGAAAAATCACAAGAAAAACTGGACCAAATGTGCTGGGTAAAGGTAAGCTCCTGAGCATGCCCATCTGTCCTCTTAGTTAGGTGTCACTGGCTGTAACGCTCCTGGAACTATGTGACTTCCTCGATTATCCTTTTTCAGCCCCCTGAAGTGTTTCCCACTCATCCCATTCACCCACAAAGAAATACTTTTAAAATCAATCGCTTGGTGATTATAAGCCATTATCTGCCTGCTGTGCTGAAAGGGATATGAGGCAATCTGGAGAAAACCTTGTATGAGGGACAAAAAAAAAAAAAAAAAAAAATTCCAGTATTTCTAGTAGTAGTATCACTTCTAAGTTGGAAAATCAAAGTCAAGCCACAGTCTTTTCATAATATTGACTTGTTATGTTTACAAAGGTGTTATTTTTCATAAGCAAATGCAATCTATGAGATTCTTTCTTGACAAAAAAGGAAGAAAAAAATAAAGGGAAGTGTTTTGACAGGGCTGCACAGATATCACCAGGTTCAATAATTAAATAATAAACTTGTAACATTTTCTTTCTTTGCCCTCTGGAGGGGTTTCTACACACTATAACTCTGCCTTCTGTAATCTTTGTTACTCTCCAAATTTTCTGTCCACTCAACTCGGATTGAGAATTACAGAGACAGAAGAGAAAAGGTGCCTAAAATTCAATTCCTTGATTGTGGAAAACAAAGTCTGAAAGTGATTAACTCTCACAAAGTTGGCTGAATAAAGTCTAAAAGTCATTTTCATTGTAGCCCATTGTTCTTTTTATTCTGTTATTTTTTGTTTTGAAAATTACTTTCATCTTTTATTTGTCCAAACCTATTGGGACTGAAGTTTATCAATGTCTTCCTTTAATTGTTGTATATTGTCTACTTCCAAGTTCTGGTTGTCAGTTTTGTGAAGGAGGGGATGTTGTAAAATAGGAAAGATATTCTGATAAATATGCACTACAAAGATAATCTATTCTATTTTAAGAGCTAGAAATAACTTGTTGGAATGGATGCCATAGGATCGTGATTTTCTTGAATAAAATTTATGATGCTCAATAATATCTGGTAAAGGGAAAGAAAGATTAATGAATAAAACTCACATATGAATTACATTACCTTTTCTCAATGGTATTTAAAAGAGTATCTTAGAATATTTGCACTTTGGATCCCAGAGAAGTGGCATGATGAGCAAAAAGCCCTCTGCCATTGAATAAAGGTATCCATCCTGATTAAACACCTATGAACTGGGTAATCTTGAGCAAATCACTTGAACTTCTCTAAGCTTAATTTCTTTATACATGAGTAAATATAGAAATCTTGGCTTTTTCAAAGAGCTGTTATAAGAACCAAATCAAATAACATATGAGAAATTATTATAGCTCAAAGATCAGGCACTATATACACCATGATGGCTCAGCACCACATGCACTGTATTCAACAGTGTATTCTCAGCAACTGATACCATGTAAGATAATTGTGGGGAAATGTCATTCTTACCATTATTTTCTTCCTGGGGAAATATTTATGGAAGGACAAAACCAAGTATATGAGTAGAGGTTGGAAGAGGAAAAAGAGAAAGAAAAAAGTGGCTGTCATCTTTTCCAGAACAGAAGCAAAGATGATAGAATTAAAGAAAGGATGATCAAAATCAGCAATCCAAAAACTTCCATTTCTTGCAATCCTACCTTTCAATTCTGCCTTTCAATCCTACCACCAATAATTTTGAGAACGACTTTAAACATCAATATCGTTAATTTGAGTCATCTGTAAGTCATTTCATTCAGTCTTAAATAAGTCTCAGCTTCTACTGAAAGATTTCCCAAAAAATTCCAACACAAAACCATGACTGTTAGGCAATGTCTTTGTATTAAACTAAGTTTGCAACTTAAAGTTCAGCTCTTGGTCAATCTTATTATCAAAGTGAAAGCACAAGCCCTGGCACCCTCCAACTATTTACAATATTCAAACCAAATGCATCCCTGTGGGATTCTCCTGCTATCATAAGTTGACAAAAACTGCAAGCACACCCTTGTTGAGTTGCTGAATCATAAAAGTACATTCAACAGATAATGTCAACAGTGACCATATAAGGGACTTCAGTGCTTGAAAAGCTCAAATCAGTTAACTACTAGCCTTAATCTGCTTCTTCATTTAGAAGTACAAAAAACTCATTTCTTCCCATGGCATGTCTTTTCCTTGACTACCATAAGTAATCAAACAACTAACTATAAGTAATTTATTTTCACAATCCCTACAAAATAACAAATGGGACATGAATCTTAGGAAATAATTTTCTAATGAAATATTGGCATGTGCTCTTCTCAAAAATTCATATAGGTCAATAATTCTCCCATGTGTTTAAATCAGTATGACCCTTCCTTGATGACAAGCTACCAGCATTTCTGAAATCATCCAATTTTAAATATTTTATTGTATAACCAAGTAACAAAATTTCAAAATCTCAGAGGTAGGAAGAACTTTTATATATTATCTGATTTAACCTTGCTTTATACAGGTGAATTTAGTGAGCAGATATTAAAACTGATGACCTGTGGACACTGGACCATGTCTGATCTTCTGGGATAGTTATAAAGTGATGACAACTCCCTCACCACAAAAATGGTCACAGTGCAATGACAAGTGGCCCACATGATTCCCTCAGCAATCACTTGAGGGAACACTATGGTTATAAAAATGAAGATTCACAAGTTCCACCTCAGACTTATTGATTCAGAAACTCGAGGGATGGGGCTTGGAATGTACCTTTAACCATAGAAAAGCATTTCAGGCTATCATAAATAATAACATTTGAGAACCACTGCTCTCATAGGTCTGAGAGATGTGTACAAAATATCAGGGAAATGTCAAATAAGGGGCTTTTAGGGACATGAAAGGAAAAAGGAAAGAAAGGGAAGGGAATAAGGAAAGAAAAGAAAAAATTGGCCAGTATCTTCCCTTGTGAAAGCCAGATATTTATCAGCAAACTAGACATCATCTTTTAGCCTAATTTGGCCCAGACATTCTTATAAATTATATTTACCACCATGTTGGGTTGTGAGCTATTGATTTATAATAGAAACACTTAGGGCAGAAACCCAAAATCTGTAGCAAACTACCATTCTCTACATTTAGTTTCATTTAGCTCATGAACTACAGAGCCTATTTTTTTCCCAATGATAGGAATAT
The DNA here is from genome assembly GCA_004025085.1 of Thryonomys swinderianus. Lineage (NCBI taxonomy): Eukaryota > Metazoa > Chordata > Mammalia > Rodentia > Thryonomyidae > Thryonomys > Thryonomys swinderianus. The sequence goes on from PVIC010006688.1 coordinate 8,339, forward strand.
TCATAAGAAGTTGAAATTTTCATAATTTCTTCTAGTGACAGAAACACACAAAAAAAACTATGTTATAGCTTATATCTAGATGTCTCTCAAAGGCTCATGCTGTCAAATGTGGTGCTATTTGGAGGTAGCTGGGTCTAGGGGTATTATGTGGAATCAAGGACACCAGGAGTTAGTAAATAATAGAAAAAATGTGATGATTAAAAAAAGGAAACAAAGCCGGGCATGGTGGCTCACGCCTGTAATCCCAGCACTCGGAGGCAGAGGCAGGAGGATTGCTGGGTTCAAGCCTTTCCTGGGCTACATAGTGAGCTCAGAGACAGCCTGAACTACAAAGCGAGACCCTGTCTCAAAAAAAAAAAAAAGGAAACAAAGTTTATGTATATAGGGGATAGGGAGTTGTAGGCAGGGCAAGGGAATGGGAAAAAATGAGAGTTAAGATGTGTCATGTACTGCTACAAACCCTCAATGTTGAATGTGATCATGATGTATATATAGAGTGTACAAAAATATCGATTTTTTTTTTAAAAAGGATATCATGCTAGGATTAAGGGTGTTAGCACTACCTGTCTTAAGGGTGAGTTGCCTGGCTAAGTTATAAGGAACAAAAGAGGTTTGTTGCTGGTTGCTTGTAGTTTATAGCTCACTGCCTTCTGCCTGCTATGAACTGTTTCTCCTCTGCAATGCCCATCTGCCATTCCACCCTGCCTTGGAGCCAGCCAACTGTGAAATGAAACCTCTACAACCTATGAGCTAAACAAATCTTTCCTCCCTTAATTTTAGGTGCTGGGTATTTTGTCTTAGCAATGAACAAAGTAACTAAGACACTAGTTAGCAAAAAGAAAAGTTGAATTGAGCTAGACGTTAAGGATGTAAGCTCTGAGCAGATTGGTTGGCACAGAGAAATTCTACATAAGACCAACATTTTGCATTCAGAAAAATCACCTGGGGAGTGCCTCTCAATTCAAACTGCAGAAAAGTCTGACTTCATAGAAATAAAGTGGCTAACTGAATTTTTTTAACAACCACTCTAGCTGATTCTAATGTGAATGGCTTTGAGAAAACATTTGGGTGCCAGGACTTCAAGGCTTCAGGCTTTTACCTAAGTCTTCCTTTGAGTCTAAATCAATATATTAAACATAACCGTGTGTATTTAATTAAAGTAACCACATAAAGTGGAATAAATAAGGAAATTCAGTCCACTTAATCAGAGACGAGATAGGGTAAATCAAAACAATATTATGAGTAACTATCCTCCAGAACTGGAAGCCACAAGTCATAAAGAAAAGCGACCCTATGTAGGCTTTGTTTTTATTCCTTTTAAAATATGTATAAGACACGGAAGTTATCTACTTTAAAAATGTTACATATGTTGAAAAGTGAGTGCATGCACTCACTTTGTATATATGTAATAAAGATGATAGATGACTAAGGGTCTGGTGAGAATTATTTTCTGGCCAATAGCAACAATCAGAAAAATATAATTCTGAGAATCATATAAAATAAAACCAAATAGAATCTGTTCTTGATTTAAGCGCCCCCACGCTGATGTGAGGACTGTAATTTCTTGATTCCCACAGCAAACCTGTACTAGAAAAATAAATAAATAAAGGCAAAGAAAAAGAAAAAAAAATGAATTGTGGACAAGGTGAACATGTGTAGCATGTGTAATTACTAAAATTCCCAGAGATCTGTGATATTCTCATCCTCACTTCTTTTAGGGAAACTAAAACATACCTAGGTTCTAGAGTTATATACTTCTGAATCATGTATTATTTAAAAAAGAAAACATGTTATCTTTTAGTCCACAAGCCTATAAAAGGTGCTCTGGCATATGACATACTTAATGATTTGGTGACTTTAAATAAGTTAAGCAAGTCTTTGAGCTGAGGCCAGCCTCTCTGGCTATAAAGTAGTACCGAGATCAATCTTGTTAAACCAAAACTGCAGAGACCAAGAGATCTCTGAAGCAAAAGGATTCACTAAGCTATTACAGATGTTAGCCAGAAAAGGAAATGACCAGGTCCTAGGAAAGGTCTTGCAATTATCAGCAGTGGAGGCTAGGCAACAGTTGGACAGCATCTGCTAGATCTAAGAAGCCTGGGTATTTTATAGTAAAATCGTAGAGAAGAAAGGCATAAATTACATTGAACCTACACTGGTTATTTTAAGAGGGGTGAGGTTACCCCAAACAAGCTCTAGGAAAGGAACACAATCTACAGGGAGAAGCAGTGATTACCTGGGGTTTGGCTGGGGCTGAAGTAGGACATGGCAGCATCCAGGGCAGGGGTGGCAAACCTATAGCACATGTGCCACAGCTTGCTGTTTGTCAACACTGAAAGCTCTAAAAGGTTCATTTACTGATCTAGAGATTCACAACATATATTCAAGAACATAAAAACAGTCTTTTGTCCTTTTTGGCCTTTGTTTGTTGTTGAATAATCTCTTTACATCTCTCTTCCCTTCTACCCCTTGGTCTTTTGTGGCTAAAAGTAGGACTTCTTAGAATTTTTCTCAAATCAATCTGTATTCATGGTCTAGGCTCCTTCTACTCAGCCATGATGCTTCCCACACCACAGTGCCTAACTGAGGCTTATGTGGGAGGATCACATGAGATAATTTTTGTAAAAGTGCTCTGTAAGCTGTAAAGCACCATACAGATGAAGCGGATTATTATTAGTCTTTTATGAAACCCAGCCATAAAGATGCAAAATGACCCAGAAAATAAAAACAAGATAGGCAGACCTGAAATACAACATCTACAGAGCCTTGCACACAATCCCACATACATGATAGTAGGTGCTTAGGAAGGACTGAGTAAAGAAAAACGCAAAACAGATTTGTGCCTCCACCATGTTAGGTCTGATACCAAAAAAGAACTATACCTAAAGTACAGAGTAGTATCGTTCAATAACTCCAACTAAAATGCCCCCAAAGCCCTGAAATCTTAAATGAAAGGGCAATAAAATATAAAAGATGACCTAAAACCTGCAATTAAAGTTACACCCTTACCTCTTCTGTCTTTCAAATGCAGCCCTGTAGATAGAATATGGGTGAAGCTGCTTAAATGTTCCCTGGATCTGGTAGATCTATATAATTGTTCTAGTAACCTCAACAGATCATACCAAATTCTATAGAATGTTGGACACTTAAGCTCTGTGTTTTGGAGCTAGAGGGCTGATTCTTACTGAAAATTCTGATTTTAAGCCAAACCAGATGTATCCCCTAACCCCCAAAGTGTAACCCAAAACCCACTTATTTTTCACAGCATGACACTTGGACACTGAAGTTTTAATTTAGGAAAACAAAAACAATAACAACAAAAAATCCCCAACTCATACACTTGGCTCACAGGCAGACAAGGAAGGCTCTGCATGCCGCACACCTGACAAGGTAGGCATGCCATTGACTGACCATTATTTTACCTTAACCTCTCTCCCCCAAACACAAACACGAAAAGAGAAGCGGGAAGGGGGGAGGTAGGGAAACCATTATCTACTGGATAATGCTTTAATTCCTAGAACACATACAGCATGATTTAAATTTAAATAAATTACATTGTATGCAACTTTTGACACACGCGGTTATTTGTAAAATGCAGCAGACCCATACTGGGAAATGCCAAATTTAAAAACTTCAAGGGGGAAAAATGTTTTGTTCTGGGTGGGCCTTAACTGCCTTCCTTATCCCCTGTCGCAAATATATTTTTATGCTGGGTAACATTTCCAAAACAGGAGTGTTTTTTCTGCTGTCCCAACAAACAAGTTTGCTTTCAAAGCCACAGAAACGCCTAAATAATAGAAAAAATGTTTTTCTCTGGCTCCTTGCCTGTCTTATACCCCTATACCGTTGTCCATTGGCCCCTTTCTCTAAAAGGGCCCCTGGGGCTGTCTGGTGGAAATGATTTTGAAACTATTTTGCGCAGTAAGAATTAGTTTCTTCAACATCTCACAGACCACCCACAACTTGCCCGATCTTGGCAAATATCTACTGGTTTCCCCAGTATTTGATTAATTGTACACTGAGTAACTGACCTGGGTTTCTGGGTCTCCGTTAGAGAACAGAGGCGGGTAAAGACGTCTTTCTTTCTTTTCTTCCTTCCCTTTCTGATTGAGAGGGGAAAACCCTCTCACCAAAAATCTATTTAAAATTAATTTTGTTTGTGTCTTTGGAAGGGGCAAGACAAGAGAATTGGGCAAACTAGATATAACATTTGCAGTAGCATTTTAAGGGTGCACAGAGAGAAAGTATTTGCTAGAAGCACCCTTGAAAGCTGACCCTTGGCTGTGGACACCAAGGCCTCCGGGGCGGGATCCACCTCTTGCACCGACAGCAACAGTTCAAATCTTGGAGCAAGGTGGAAAAAGACCAAAGGAGGCAAAACTCCAGGAGAACAGGCCATAGTTTTGTCTCAGCCTGCTATGTTCTATCCTCATGGCTTCTTCTTTTACATACTAGGTGCTCAACAAAGGCAGACTTAGGAAGCAAAATACTCAAACTGCCCTCGGAGTCCGGGGCGAAGTATGGGATGCGTGAGGTAATTCGGACCCACCATCTCCTCACGTTTGCTAAAGTAAACCAGCCTTGGCTGCGAAGGCCCAGCAGCTAGCGAGCCAACCAGAAGGCGAGCTACTGGAGGGAGCCGCAGAGCTCGCGGAGCTGCAGAGGCCGCGCGGGCCAGGACAGGGAGAACGCACCTGACCGCCTCACTCGCTGCTCAGCCCCGGGCTCCCATTGAGGAAGAAGCCCCCGTGGGCGGGATGGGGCGCCCGGCGCGCGCTCCGCCCAGGTCCCGCCCCCTCCAGGCCCCACCTCCCCGCGCCTACGCCCCGCCCCCCAGCCCCCAGGCACAGTTTTCCCGCGCCCCGCCCGAGCCTAACGCAGGCTCCGCGGACTCGAAGTGGGAGGGGAAGCCTCGTCGCGCGAGCGCGTGCGCGCCACCGGCAGCTGACGCCGCCCCGCCTCCGCCCCGCAAGTCCCAGGGGGCCCGACGAGCGGACCTGCTGACGTCAGCGGGCGGCCAGCGGAGCCGGGTGCACTGAGCCGCTGGCGCACTCGCGCGCTGCGCTCGCCCCCTCCCGAGTCCGGGCCCCGGCGTGCGCGCGCCGTCGTTCGCTCTCCCTTCATTTTTCCCCCCCCGCCCTCCCTTCCTCTTTCTCCCTGTCTCTCTCTCTCCCTCTCCCTCGAGCTCCCCGCCGGCCGTGGCTCCCTCAGGCTCCCCCACTCTCCGGTAGGCTCTGCCGAGCAATGCAAGCTCTGGGAGACAGCGACGCCTCCTCCTGCTAGAGCCCTGCCCCCCGGCCCGGCCCCCGGCCCGGCCCCCTGCCCAGCCCTGCCCAGCGCGCGGGGGTCGGCGAAGGCGCAGCGGACGCACCGACGGCGCAGCGGACGCACCGACGGTGGAGCCCCGGCGATGCACATGCACTAGCAGCACCCCCTAATTCACGCCCTCCACACCCCGCGCCACCGCCGCCACCTCCGCCTCCGCCTCCTCCGCCTCCTCCTCCGCCTCCTCCGGCAGCCGCGGCAGAAGGACCCACCCTGCCCCCCACCCCACCCTCCGCCGGCTCCGGCTGCGGATCCAGCCTCGACTCTTACATTTATTTTGGGTCGTGCACCAGCCTCAGTGCCTGCAACCCGCGCCTCCTCGGCCCTCAGGCGCCTCCTCCCTCAGCTCCGGAGCCCCAGACCCCGGCCACCCTCGCCTCTGCACCCCCAGACCCCCTCCGGCTGCCGCGAGTCTCCGCTACTGGGATCTTGATAGCGGCTTTCTTTTGGGGGGTTCCTGATCTTTCGGCATTTTTGTTTCCACCCAAGAAGAGGATATCGTGATTTTTCCCCCTTTGAACCCAGGCTCTGTTCTCTGGGGGGGGTGGGGGGCGCGCCGAGCCGGGGAGCCGAGCCAGCCGAGTCGTGCGGGCTGTGGCAGGGAAGGGGCCACCACCATGGGATGTACTCTGAGCGCAGAGGAGAGAGCCGCCCTCGAGCGGAGCAAGGCGATTGAGAAAAACCTCAAAGAGGATGGCATCAGCGCCGCCAAAGACGTGAAATTACTCCTTTTGGGTAAGGACCGCGACTGCTTCCCCTATTCCCAGTCCCCAGCCACAGCGCAGCCCCTGCCACCAGCTCCCCCATCCCACTTGCGCCTCGGAGACCTAGTCTCTTAGTTGGCACCACCATGTGCCCGGGATCACTCACCCCCTCGCATGCCTTGAACCCCCACCCCGTCCCCCTAAACTGACACTCACCAGTTTTTTTCCCCTGTCTGTGTCCCAACAGGGGCTGGAGAATCAGGAAAAAGCACCATTGTGAAGCAGATGAAGTAAGTCCCTGTAGCATTGGGATTTGTACTTTTATTAAGAATAATTTTTTAAATCGTTTTTATTACCTTGCTCTCACTCCACATTGCTCTCCCGGCCTGGTTTTTAATTCGTACACACACACCTGGCTTTTAGTCCCCTCCCCCAATCCCTACGTTGGTTCTGGGTCCTCCACCCCAGCTCCCGGGGTGGATGTTTTTGGGGGGAGGGAAGGGGAGCTCCTGTAGTTGTATGAATGACAGTGTCCGCCATATTGATCAGAACACTATTGGCGTGGTTATGGTCCTTACTCTTGCTCGTGGAGTATTCCTTGCAATTCGCTGCCTCCATTTCTATCTCTAATTCTGTCTGTCTATATCTTCCTCCTTCCGTGCCCTCCACGGTATATAATCCGGTCCCCCTGCTCTTCTCATGGGGCAGTGATTTTGAAGTTGGCTAAAATATGGAGGGGACCCAGCCCTAAACTGGGGTGGAGAATCAGGTGTCTGCTGTTCATGGATTTGGTGCTGAATTGGAGGCTGTGGTTTTCTCCCCCATTCCCCTCCCCCGCGAGGGTTAGGGGAGGGGGCGTGTGCTAGGGGAAGGGGTGGGTTTCCAAGCGGATGTGAGAGGCACAGCTGTATCGGAGCCTGAGGTGGAAGGGACCGCTGCTGTGAGACTGAATGCCCGCCTCTTGCTGCCCCTGGCCCATCCTCTCCACCCTCCCAGTGTTCGCTCCCCTGACCCGGGCAGTTTTCCTCCGCTCGCTCGGTGGCCTTTATCAGTGCATGTATTTACATTCTGCATAGGCCATATAATCTGTGTAATCTATCCACAATGCGGTTTTCGGGCCGCACTTGCCAGCCGCCCCCTTCTGCCTTAGATATCAGTTTCCCCTTCTAATTAACTGGGGGTGGATTTGAGTGATGGTTGAAAATTAAAACAAAATGGGATATTCCTTCCTTTCCACACTTTCTCAATAGGGAGCCTCGCCCCTCCTTCCCACTCTCAGGCTCACTTCTTGCCCCATCCACTCCGCAGCTCCTGGCGAGCCCACAGGCAACTCTGCTCAGGGAAGGGGGTGACCGGCTGGTGAGGGATGTGTGCCCTCCGGGACTCGAAGCCCTGCTGCTTCCGTTGGCCTGTCAGTTCGGGACGGAGGAGTTCGTTAAAACCGTTTAGCAGGATTCCACGTCACTTTGCTGTGACACCTTCGTGCACACACAAGCTCCTAATTAGAAGCTGCTGTGCAGTAAACAAAAATGATTATTTTTCAACTTGACAGAATAGCCGAAGTAATTGCATCCCGTAGGAAAACAATGGAAAATAAAAAACCCTTTCATGGGAAGGTGCGTGGGAGACGAAGCATGCTTGACGTTTCTGAACCAAGAAGGAAAATATCTTGCATGTGTAACAGGCATGACGAGCGGGTTCCAGGCGGCGCCATGATGGTAGGGAGTAGCGGCTCTGAGACAGTTTTCCCCATCTGCTTGACGTGTTCTTGTTTTTGTTCGGGAGCTCCCTGGGGCTTTCTTCACAGAGGCCCCTCGGCTTGCCGCACCCTTCTGAGCCGGGTAACGGCCTGGGGCTGCTCTAGAGCTTGTGCAACCCGAAAGGATGGGGAGGCGGGGCCTGGGGAATTGCTCTTTGCAACAAGGTTCATGTTGCATCTGCCACGAGCCTTTGCAGGTCAGGTAATGCAACCCGCGCCACCGCTTTCTCCCTACGGGGGATGTTTCAAAACTTCAGAAGTCTGTATTCTGCAGTAGCTTGCTGCAACCTTGGTAGAAGCCCAGACCGGAGCTGGGTGAGGTTTCAGGCATTGTGAGTGGTGGACAGCGCCCAGCCGAGGCCGGAAAAGTCTATGGGGTTCAGCTCGGTGGTGCTCGGCTGGGTTCGGCGCAGTCTGGGCGCGGGGCTCGGAGGGACTCGGGATTGTTCGGAGGCAAGTCTGGGCCGTCGCGAAGAAGGCCGAAGGCATTCGGAAACTCTTGAGGGAGGGGAGGGAAAGAGGGGAAGGTAGGAGAAGGGAGGCTGGTCTGCAGATTGACTTTGCCGCCGCCAAATCAGCTCGTACCTGCTTTTCCAGAACATGCCCCATAAATTAGGTTGATTTAATAAGTTTAAAAATATATACTGGGTCCCCCAAAGGCTACCTTGCCTTTTTTACTCAAAGAGAGCTGTACTCTCTGAGGAGTTAGATGTGCCACTTTAGAATGAAAAGTCTTGATTATGTACTGGGGCAAGAAATTTTAAATGAAGATTGTATGAAACTTTCCGTGGGAAAGTTATTTGTGTCTTGTATTTGGTCACACAGTGTTCACTACTCAAGACCATTAAATTAGAAATCAGATCAGTTCCTCTCTTTCTCTTGCACTACCCCCTTTCTTCAGTCCCCCTGGGGTTTTTTGTTTTATTTTGTTTTGTTTGGGGAGAAAAATTTAGACAAAACAGATTTTGTAGTTTAAAAATTAACTATACTTTGAAAGAAAGCACAGTACACCAGCCTTTTAGGAAATAGTCTAGTTTTGCTCAAAAGGTTGGCCAGAAAGGTATCTGCCCCATGTAAATTCCGCCATGAGGTATCCTGTCTTCCTGAAGCCCTGATGAACGTCAGCTTGTACAGTGTGCCCTCGAACATGGCTTAAAATAAATGAAGCCAGGGCCATTTGCCAACCTGGATGCAGGACTTGTTTTATTAACCACAAATGAGGGATTGGTGTCACCGCACCCTAATGACAAATTCTTTTGAGTCCTCATTTACAGGCATGGTTTTTAAGATCACCACTTGACTGAGAGTCACTTTGAGTCAAGAGCATTTTATTTCCTGTGTGAGGCCAGCCCTCAAAATCCTGGTGGCGTTTTACAGAAAGCGGTTTTCTACTTTCATGTGCAATATGATTGGTGAACAACCTATCAGGCCATATGTATGAGTGAATTAGAATGCTGTGTTGTTTTACCTGAGCAGATGAAATTAGATCATCCTCCATGAGTGGCATCTTATGAGAACCCAATGATTTCCTAATGGGAATTGAGGATCAGCGGCACAACCTATTGGGTTGAGAGAAAGAATATCAATATTCAAACCCTGCTGAATCCTTTACGGTTTGCAGAAGAGCAAAGAGACATTTCATTTAGGTTGTATTCTTATCCATGTTGTAGAGTGCTGATTAGAAGAAGGAGTAGGCTTCTGTATAGGTCTGTAGAAACCAAAGTTGAATGATAAAAAGGACCAGCTGTCAAATAGTGCTTAGAACAGTGTTAGCACCCTCGTCAGTCCAGGAACATTGCAGAGAGCTGACCTTTGAAATTTTTCTTCTTAATGCATGTTGTAAGGGAAAACTGCTTCAGAGATGTCACAGATTAGGTTGTCTTTAGAAACCTGAGCCTTGACCCTTTTTAAAAAATGAACTTCTCTGGAATATAGCCTTCTGGGGTTTCTTTCTCTTTGTATGTGCAATTATGCATTGTCAGCCAAGGCAAAGTATATCAGTGCTGAGAAACAAACAGTGATAATTGAGGTCACATAAGTATAATTTTACACACACTGTGAGTGATCAGTGACTTTTTGTGCAAGGCATTTTTAAAATAATTTTGCTTGTTTTAGAGCATTGTAAACTCACCTTTGATACAACCTTGTCATTTTGCACTCAGTCCGTTAGGCTCTTAGTTATTCAGACTAACAAAACTTTTGATTCTACACTTTTACAAAGTGTAGAATCAGTAGACTATCACTTTAACTTCTCAATTCTTAACAAATAGTTGGAACTGCCTGGACTGGATGTAATGAAAAGACCAAATGAACTGCAGAGCTGCCCTGACAAGGTACCATGGTTACCTTCCTTTGAGGTGCTAAGTCTGCTGGGATGTTGAGTTAAAATTGTCTTTGGAACATTAGAAAGATTTTGATTTTTACACAGATAGCTCTAAGATGGTGTTGCTTGCTTACTGGTAAAAACACCTAAATGGACACAATGAAATGGAGCATTTCAGGGGCCAGAAATTTAGCTCAGTGATGCCCACCAACAATCAACCAACAATCAGCACCAATACCACAGTGCCAGGCGTGGTGGCTCACGCCTGTCATCCCAGCACTCGGGAGGCAGAGACAGGAGCATTGCTGAGTTCGAGGCTTGCCTGGGCTACATAGTGAGCTCAGGGCCAGCCGGAACTACAAAGCGAGACCTTGTCTGAAAAAAAAAAATTTTTCAGATATATGTTTATTTCAGATATATGTTTATTTTCAAAGTACCACTTAGTGCTATTTTAATACAAATTTAAGGATATGCCTGATGAAGATATCCCTGCTCTTCCAAGTATTCCAACCCTTACAAGTGGGATATGTTTACAAAGGCACATCTCACCCTGTCAGGAAAGGTACTCTAAAAAGTTGCCTGCTAACAAAAAGTTGGTGGTTTCCTCTTTTCAGCTGTAGTCGGGGTGTCCACTGTTTGGTTCAGGTTCTGGGCAAGCCTATGTATCCTTTCAGCTTGTCATTTACTGTGTAGCACCTACTAAGAGACAGGCATTGGTGGTGCCAAGGGACAGCTTGTATTCCTAGCTCTGAAATCACAGCTATTTAGAAGGGCGTTTCCCACACATGCCTAAAGGGTCCTGTATTGTGCTCATATTCCACTGACAGCTACTCTTCTAGACTTGTGGACTTTTTATTTCTGCACTCATCTTGTTGACTTCATTGCCTGCCTCCCTTCCTTTTGTCTCTGTGTTTATTCAAATGGATACACCTTGCTCTCTGGAGACTGTGAGCATGAACAGAATGTCTGATCAAGTAGCAGATGAGTTCTTCTTTGATGGGCTTGGTCTCTCCCTCCTGTTTATTGATCTGTAAATACTAACAGACCTTCCTGCTAGAAGAGCATCTATGGAATTCCTGAACTTCAGTTACTCCTTGGATTCTGAAATGGAATTGCTATGGTTGTGGCCAGTTAGGATGAGAAATTAAATGAATGAAGTTTCATGTGGAT
>PVIC010006688.1:19719-42594 GCA_004025085.1 Thryonomys swinderianus
CTGAGCCCACTATGTAGCCCAGGCAAGCCTCGAACTCAGCAATCCTCCTGTCTCTGCCTCCCAAGTGCTGGGATTACAGGCGTGAGCCACCACGCCCAGAATTATATGTGGTAACTGGGGATCGAACTCAGGTCCTTGTGCTTGCAAGGCAGGCACCGGAACCACTGAGCTAACCCTCCGACCCAAGAATCCATCTTGATCTGAAAGGTAACAATCAAGCTGGTGAAGGGAAAGATTTCAAGCTTGAAAAAACATTTTGGGTTATCAAAAAAAATTATAATTTTAAAAAATGTGCACAAATGTATATATCTGTGCACTTACTACATGGATTTTAAAACAGATTCTGTGAAACGGGCATTTCATGCCATGTTTATTGATTGCACCATGAAAAGCCCAGTAGTGCTTAGAAAACTGTATTCTATAGATTTGTTCAAAGTTGTGTCCCATTCTTATTTCATCCCTTTCATGCACACATGCACCAGTAGAAAAGAAACTGTCCAATAAATCAGAGATTAGTTGGGGGGGGTAGCAGTGACCTGCTAAACCTGGCTCAAAGGAATAGGTAGCTTCTTATTTGAAGAAGCAGTTGTAGCATGCTGCTTTAGAACTAAACAATCATTATGAGTGTGGACTGTGCAACTAGGCTGCCTGATTTCAAATCTTGGCACTAGGCCTAACTAGATGTGTGATTTTAGAATAGTAACTTAATTTTTGATACCTCAGTTTTCTTGCCTCTGAAATGGGACTGATTAAAGATCCTTAGCGGGGTTATTGAGGGCATGAAATGAGTTAACTTATGAAATGCAGAGTTACAACAGTGTCTAGAACACAGAAACCATTATACAGATGTTAGCTCGTTTTTAATCTTTCAATTGATTAGTGGGTGTTCTCTTCCCATATAGAATCATTTTGTCAAGTATGTGGGACTTAGCCACCCAGAGTGGGGGGTGGCGGTTCATGTTCGTGGCTTCTTCCCCTTGCCTGCTCTGCAGTACCAGTTATATAACCAACTGTGTTGTCATAACTGATGTGACATTTTTGATGGCACAGCTGCCTCAGCCCAAGAGATTGGGGTAACGTTATCAAGAGTGGGAAAGAGCACTGAATCAGGAGTCCAGACCAGAAATTCTGCCTATGCACCTCTGAGAGTGCTTTTCCTGGAAGTGTTGGGCCAGTGGTAGAGTTGGACTGGGGGTACCTAAGTTTTCTAACTGGTCCATGAAACTGGCAATTCTCTTTGTTTTCAGGATGTTGAGATTCTAACTATAAAAGCATCGATTACTGTTCTATGACCAAAAGGTATGAGTTATCTTTGACAGTTCTTTTAAGGCTAACAAACTGCAGACTAGCAAGCATCAAGTTTTGGCAGCTGGGAAAGTTATACTGCTGAGAGGCATTTGGAGAAATCCACCTCTAAGCAAACTTTTCATGCAGACATGGTTCTCAAACCAAAGAGGAAGATAGGAAAGTGTCCTGTAGTAAGAAACAGGGTGTTCCTGGGAGGAGAGACCCAGTGACATGAGAAAGAAGTGGTTTATCTGTGACTTCCAGGATGCTCACGGGGCAGCCCTGGGACTGACCGCATGTGAAGGAACTTGCCTGGGTTCACGTACTGAAGGTCCATAGAGTTGGGAGATTTGCAGATTAATTGAGGAGAAGCAGGAGAGCCGTATGGTAATTCTGACTTATTCTCTGACACTGAACAAATCATTCAACCCCTCTGGGTAACAGTTTATAGCCTAAGCAGGGTATGGGCTTTTACCAGTCAATGTCTCATGCCCCTTCCATGTTTCACGTTCTAAGATGCAGTAAACGCCAAGAGAAACCTAGAAGCCTGAAATGCAGTGGGGAATAGTGGGAGTATTTACCACCCACAGTTTTTATCTGCTGAGCCATCTTTAGTTCTAATTTTCTTTACAGAAAAGAGGAAAAACATTGTTCTTTTCATAGCACCAAAAAATTAAAGTAAAACAAAATCCTGCTAGGCTAATAGTCAATGCCCCAAATTTGTCCCCCTAATCTTGACTGCTCAGCCATTTAAGAAGCATGTAGAATGAGGAATAGAGGAAAGATTTAGCCTGAATTCCCAGGTGTACCTTAGACAATAGGTAGATTTCTATTGAAAATTTTTTCTTATAGAAATAGTTACCCATGTTCTAAAACTGACTGTGCTGTGTGCTCACCATCCCCACAAAGACCACTAGTGTATATCACACAATGTAAATTAATTATACATCTTTGTGTCTGTATCCCTTGCTAGCCTGAGTTCTCCCTTCTTTTCTAAGGCTCCTAAAGTAAAGATGTTCACTTATTTTTGCACATAATATAGCACTGTGCCCATAAGTAGTATTTAAGAAGTATTAGTTGAAGAACAGAAAGAGCAAGCTACCTTATTATTCTGAATAAGCTAGAATAATACTACAAACTTTCAGTGGTCATAGGTTGTATTTATGGTTTTCAATCCAGTGTCTTTTTTTTTAACATCTGTTTTATGAGGAAGTAGAGTCATCATTTCCATCTAACAGATGAGGAACTGAAGGTCAAAGAGGTTAAATGGCTTGCTCAAAACCAAACAGCTAAGCTACATGGCTTAGTACATGACAAGGCTGATTCAGTCAGTCACTTATTTCAAAACCTATGACCTTCCCATTGTAACCCCACAACATTTCTTGCTGAACAACCACCATTAGTGTGGGCAATGGAAAGTTGGCAGCCCAGGACCCAGCACCCATCAGTAAATGAGATAGCCTCAGTGTTGTTTGGTGCCTCAGAGGCTCCACGTAGCAAGTTCTAGTTGGTGCTGGGATCTGTCTGGAGATGGTAGTGATGGTCATCACAGTATATCACATTCATTTCGACATCAGAGTGTCCCCTAGCAACTATCTGCTTGGCTTTTGAAATCATTTCCACTCCTTCCTCACAAGTGTGAGCCATTTTCATGTTACAGCAGAGAACTAGCTCTGAAAGGCCCGGATTTGGTGGAGGAAGACAGTTTAGAGAAAACTTGGAAAAGATAGGATAATATGAGATCCATCCATCTATAAGTAGTTATGAGTACCTACTGTGTGCCAGGCATACACATGTTGTACCAGTTATGACATGGACTCATGAAGGTAAAGAGAAAGGTCTTAGTCTCTACTCTTAAAGAATCTCTTGTCTAAAGAGAACTGAATGTAAAAAGCTCTCTTCTACTTTAGAGAACGAAGTACTGTGATGTCTATTATGTAGTATACCACGGGAGAACAGAGGGCACTTTTCAGGGAGGAAATTCAGGGAAGTCAGCTGAGATTAAATAGCTTGTGGGCGTAGTCTTCAGAACAAGCTGTAGTTAGCCAGGTGGAAAAAAAAGGAATGGTAGGAAGAGAACCAACATGTGGAAAGTCTAAGATATATCTCCACAGAGAACATGCTGGGAATGGAAGATAATATGATTTGACTACAACAGCATATGCTAGAGGAATATTAAGAAGTGAGAGATGAGCAATGAGACAGAAACCAGATCATGAAGATTCTTATTTATCATGCTAAGGATTTTGGATTATATTCTGAAGGTGATGAGATGCCATCAGAGGGTTTTAAAAAAATGGGTGGCAGATCAATGTGCTTTTTAGAAAGATCACCTAAGTGGACTGAAAGGAATCAGTTCTGGTGGTTTGGAGCCTGGATGGAAAGTTACTTATGTAATCTAGGTGGGGAAAGATTTAAGAACTAAATTAAAGCAGTACACATGAAACGGAAACAGACTCAAGGGATATTTGAGCAGTGCAGTAGCTGAACTTACTTGATGATCAGTTGGAAGGGCACTGAAGACATCAGTTTTAAAGTGTAGACAAGACCAAATTCAAGATTTCTGGTTTGGCTCACTTGGGGAGATGGTTATACTATTGTCTGAGATGGAAGAATGTGGGAAGAAGAAAAATGGAGCACTCGGAAGACAAATGATAACCACTATGGTCAGTCTGATGATTCTTGTGGATTATCCAAGTGTAGATCCCTGATAGGCAATTAATTGTCTGTGTTGATTAGAAGATAGGACTCACTGGGGGAGGAGGATAACTTGGAATTCTCTGATGCTTGTAGGCCATGAAAGCCCTGGGAATTGGTGAGGTCAGTAAGGAGAGAAGAAAAATCTGAGGATATATCCCTTACCATCCCCCTACACAGGTGGCAGCTCCAGGAAATAAGAATACTGAGAAATTATCTATCTGAAAGATGAAAAAGAAAATACAAGGTAGAGCAGCATCATGAAAATCACGGAAGGAGAGGGTTTTGTGATGAGGAAATGGGCAGTGAGTCAGATACCACGGTGGTCAGATAAAATGAAGGTGTATGTTGGTCTGGCAAGTTGTAGACCTTGACAAGGGCAGTTTTAATAAAATGGCAGGGGAAAAGCTAAATTGCAGTTGGAATTAAGTGTATGGAATTGATGGAGGCCATGGATAGAGAACCATTTACCTCCTCCATGGAAATATGAGCCATGGAAGGAAACAGAAAGTGGTACAGAGTGAGAGAAGAGAGTATAGGATCCAAGGAAGACTTTATTTTTCTCTCAGCTTACAGGAGGGCTGGGGCCCATCGAGGAACTGTAGGAAGGAGCCTTAATTGGGGTTCAGAAAGAAGTTGCAGGTGTAGGAAAGAGTGATGGGAGCAAAGCCCCCAAAAGGACAAACAGCTTGATCTTGCCATCATTAATGTGCATCTCCTCCCCAGGGGCTGGTGGGGTGGGCACTAAGTTTGGGATGTGTATAAAGACATTTGTGGGCAGAAGAACCTCCTGCCTGAGCATTTATTTATTTTTTTCTCCGGAGTGAGAGGAATTAAAAAGCAGCTATTCCTAGTTCCTGGAACACCAGCAACTGGTAGCCTTTCTTCTATTCAAATCACTGATTCATTCATTTATCCAATATTTATCTCTCACCTATTATGTGTTAGGCACTGTTCTAGATGCTTGGAGATTCAGGGTGAACAAGTCAGTTCCCAGGCGAGTCAGGCAGTAGCCTCCTAAATAATTGGTCACAGTAATTGCAAACTGTGAAATTATTTTCTGCAGTCACACCTTTGGAGGAGACCTCATGCCAATCACAGAGGGACCCAATTTCTGCTCTCAGAGAATTAGATCATTTGGAAGAGACAAACTGAAGGTGTGAGGATAAAGAAGAGGTGATAAACAGAATTTGATTTGGACAAGGCCTTTCTATTAAGCTGGTATTAGAGAAATGAGAATTTGGTGGTTTTATCCTGCAGACTGTTTCAGTGGGGCTGCCTGTCCTCCCTGCCACTTAAAGATAGAAGTGGGCACATTACTCTGGCCTTGCCACAGTGATTGGTACAGGAGTGGTTATGTGACTCATGCCAGGCCAGTGATAGTTCTCTGGAATTTTGTAGTCACTAAGAGAAAGAAGCTCTTTATCTGGGATTTCAGACAAGTCCTTATTTGGCTAGAATGATGAAAACTTGGAGCTGTGCATAGCCATATCTCTATGTCACTGTTGTCTTCTACAAAAAGGAAGCTTGTTTTATTATGGAGGAGACTGTAAAGAAAGATTGGGAGATTAAGAGACAGGGAAGGGAATAAGGAGAAGACAAAGAGGAAACCAGAAAGACATTTGATACTACTGGAATTTCTGAAGCTGGCTCTATCTTTTTGAAAGTTATATGAACCAATAAATCTATCTTACACAAGCTAATTTGAGTTGGAATTCTGTCCCCTACAACCAGAATCATCTTGACAAAAGGCTTAGGGCTTCCAGAAAGAACAAATAGCTTTAGGTATAGCACAAAATCAGGACTCAAACATGGGGGGCCCTATCCAAGAGTAGTGGACAATCTCTTGTATCTAGAAAGTTGAAGGTTTCTGGAAATATGAGAAGTGATTGGAAGAGAACAGTGGAGCTAAACTGTAAGGTCCCTTCATCATTTTGCTAATATACTTTGAGTACAGTCTGGTACTAAGTCAGGAGAGCCTAGTGCAGGGAGATGAGTAATGAGTCTTCAGAGCAGAGAAAGATTTGAATAGTCTGAGTAAGAAAAGGCAATGAGTACCAATAAAGTTTACGGAATAATGCAAAAAAAAAGGCAATGAAATATAGTATGATTGGGGTGGAGGATGGAGGGCTCGATGCAGAATAGGTGCATGGCAACCCAGAGAAAGGGAAAGACGGCAATGCAAGTCACAAGCATGAATTTCAGGTCCTTGCAGAATCACTTTCCGGAAATGTGGAGCATTTAATTGGAAGATGGTTCTGGTATTTAGAAGAGGAATCTGGGTTGGAAGGAGAATTGGATTCAGCTGCCCTTTGTGAAAGTACCTTCAGAGTGGGTGTGATGCCTGGAGGACTGCTCAGATGGGCAAAGAAGGAGGGCCCCAGGAAGGAGCTGTGTTGGTGCGAATAAGCTTGGGAGCCTACCTCTGGTGACTTGTAGGTAGGTCTACCTGGCAAAAGGGGCTGGAGTTCAAGAAGTTGAAGGAAACCCCAGAGTTCGAGGTTTGCCTGGGCTACATAGTGAGCTCAGGGCCAGCCTGAACTACAAAGGAGAGACCCTGTCTCCAAAAAAAAAAAAGACTGAGAAAAGACCATTCTATTTGTTGATTGGTGCTTCTAATGGCCTTTCAAAGAGTAGTTTCAGTGGAGGGAAAAAGATGGAAGCCAAACTCTAGAGAATCGTCTAGTGGTGAGAAGTCTGGATCAAGTTCTCATCTATCCCTGTGATCATGTGTATCTTAGTGGCCCCAGACAAGTTCTTCCTTAATTTCTGTAAGCCTCAGTGTCTTTACCTGGAAAATTCAGAAATGAGAATGGTTGATCTATAAACTTCTGCTCCAGTCTTGTGGTTAAATCCTGTCCGTTAAAACAGATGTTCTTGTAGCAAAGAAATTCCTGTCCTCCCTTAATCACCCCCAAATGACATAATAAACTAACAAAATTAAGCTTTCAGAACTCTAGTGCTAATTGAAAAAGAAAAGTAGGACATCAGCTCAGGGAATTTCAGAGATCAGTGTACACTGTGTCCATGTTGTACTTGCCACTGAGGGTGTAGAGACCCATAAGGTAGGAACATGTCTACTAATGCTGTCAGTGTTGCCAGCGGGACTGCGTGCTGCTTTTCCACAGAAAGGAAAGATGAATATTATTTCAGAACACAGAGGCTTTCTGAATTCCAGGTCAAGCAAAGGAGAGGAGGGAAGCCCAGTGAAGCTAAAGAAGTAAATGGGCCAGCATGTGAGGTTTGGTGGCCATGGAATGGCATTTGGGTTTCATTCTGATTGCCAGGAGAGGTTGAAACACAACAGCTTCATCTGACTTAAATATTAAAAAGATCTTTCTGCATTCACTGAAAGGCAGAACCATAAAGACAGAAAGTATTGAGGGATTGAGGTGGTAGCAGATTGAGGTGGTAGCAGAGGGGAAGGGATTGACTACAAAGGAGCACCAGGAAATTTATGTGGGAGATGGAAATATTTTGTCTTAATTGTGGCAGTGGTTACACAGTTATGTATGTTTATCCAAACTCATCAAACTGCATGCCTGCAAGGGGTGAATGTTTATTTGGATTAAATTATACTTTAATAAATCTGACTTATAAAAATATACTTTTTTGTCAAAAAATAATTGTAGTAAGCCTGAACAAAATCCCTCTGTCTGCTCTGTAAAGCAGAGTGAGGGGGAGCAGGCCCAGAAGCGGAAGACCATTGCACACTCCAGGCAGTACATCCATCCACTCAGTGCTGTTCTTATAGCTCGCTCAGCTGTGTCACATGCTGTTCCTGGTGGTTTCCTTAAATCAGCTTATTGATGTGTGTTCTTAGTTTTCCTGTTTACATAGCTTTCCTTCACAACTTGTTTGAAAGCTCACTGTGGAGAGAAACCATCTGGTTCATCTGTGTGGGCCCCTGAAAGATGCTTATTACATATTATTTTCTTTACATTCAAGTGGGCTTGCAAGTTTATTTTCTTCCTGGAATCTTACAACTCTCTGCCTGACTACACAGATAGCATTACATCTCCATTTTATAAAGAAACCAAAGTGGGGAAAGCAAATACAGTAGTATCAAAGAAGCAAGAACTTTGGAGTCCTTGTCCTTGCTATTTTTGGCTACCAATATAATTTGGAGGAAATCATCTGAACCTCAGTGTCCAAATTGTTAACAAGAAACAAAAAATATATTGTAGGTGCATTGAGGATTAAATGAGGTAAGAGCTAAAGTTACTTAGCACATTGTTGTCCATTAAATGGTAGCTATTTTGATTAATAGAGAGAAAAAGACTTACTCCAGGGGATGTGGCCAGTATGCAGTGATGTTGGATTCCAGATTTTCTTCCTTATTTCCATCACCACTCAATGTATTCTGACCTGTTACTAGCTGACTAGTCCAGGGCTAACTAGATTTTCTGAATTCAGATGCTTAGAGTTACTGATTATTTCCTAAGTATTTATTGAACACATGTCACTCAACACTGTGTAAACACAAGATTGAATAGTGAGTTAAAATAGGCTCCATCTTGGGAGCAGAGGTGTTCTTCTAGACTATAAGCTTCACAGCCAGGAGAGGTGAAGGATGCTGTGGAGGTACTTAGTACCCAGTCATAGGCAAGCTATATAGCAGTCTTATCTACTTTGCAGATGTTTTAAAAAGCACTCAAGTAACCATCATGAGGTACGAAAAAATAAGACATTCCTAGAGTCCAAGAATATCTCTTGAGTGTTTTTTCTTGATGGAAAGTTCTTTCTCACTCCTCATGACATTGACTTTCAGTGTAACTATTTACTGGCTTTTCTGTGGAGTTTACTACCTATGTATCCTATAGTCTAATTTTGATATAATTAGAATCATACCATTAGCTATTAAGTCATGTCATTGCCTACATGTTTTGTTTTGTTTTGTTTTTTTGAGACAGGGTCTCGCTTTGTAGTTCAGGCTGGCCCTGAGCTCACTATGTAGCCCAGGCAAGCCTCAAACTCAGCAATCCTCCTGTCTCTGCCTCCCGAATGCTGGGATTACAGGCGTGCTCCACCACGCCCGGCACTGTGGTATGTGGTATTGATGGCTGGTGGGTGTGAGTCACCATGCCCAGCATTGTATGTGGTTACCAGGGATCGAACTCAGGACCTTGCACTTACGAGGCAGGCGCCGAAACCACTGAGTTAAATCTCCGGCCCTGCCTACATGTTTACAGTATTTGTCCAAGTTGCTGTAGTAGCTATAATGTGTTCATTGTCACTGCTATATAGTATTCTGTGGCATTTATTTTTATGAATATTTTTTCTATGCATTACTCACAAATACTTATAAATATTCACAAAATTACTATATACAGTATTGCTATATAGTATTATTACAAACTAACCATGACTATGCCCAATTCATTTATCCATTCTACTGTTAATTTACCTTTGAGCTATCTTGTGTGTACATGTATCTGTATACTCTGGGGCACATACATTTATGAAGTATTCTTTAGTGTGGAATTGCTAGGAATCTTCCTCTGTGTCAGATAATGCAGTGTTTTCAAAATGGAAGTCCTATCTTACAGTAGAAGAGAGAATTCTTGTGTTCCAAATCCTTACCAACATTTGCTGTTGTCAGTGTTTCCATTTTTTCCATCTTCCCTACAGGTGAGCAGTAATATCTCATGGTACTTTTACTTTACAAACACTGGATTACCAAGGAGATTGATTGGGCAGCTTTTCACATATTTATCGGACAGTTATGTTTCTACTTTTGTGAAACATTTGTTCTTTCATTGTTTTTTATTAAGTTTATCGGTACATTTTAGGAATACATTGTGATCACATTCCTCATTGAGAATTTGTACCTGTACATGTCTTATTTCTTATTTTTTACCATTCCTATGCCCTGCCTTCAACCCTTCTACCCCCATATATATGTAAGCTTTGGTTTTTTCTTTTTACTGTTAAATCTTTCCTTTCCCTTCTTTGCTTTCCCCTGCTCTCCAACCCTCAGTTCCCTTCCCTTTTGAACGTTTTTTTTTTTTTTCCTGTTTCACAATACTTATTTTGGACCTCACACCCTCAGGTTTCTTCCACTAGAGAAACAATATGGTATTTACACATCTGTATCCTATTTATTTCATTTGTATGATCTCAAGTTGTATCTATTTAGTTCTAAATGTCTCGTTTATCTTCCTTTATGACTGCACACTACTCCATTGTATAGAATTCACCAATTGATGGTTTGGGGGCTGTTTCCAATATTTAGTTATTACAAACTATGCCGCTGTAAACATTGGTGCACGTGTGTCACTGTAGTATGATGCTTTTTTTTTTCTTTTTTGAGACAGGGTCTCGCTTTGTAGTTCAGGCTGGCCCTGAGCTCACTATGTAGCCCAGGCAAGCCTCGAACTCAGCAGTCCTCCTGTCTCTGCCTCCCGAGTGCTGGGATGACAGGCATGAGCCACCACGCCCGGCACTGTGGTATGTGGTGCTGATTGCTGGTTTATTGTTGGTGGGCGTGAGTCACCACGCCCAGCATTGTATGTGGTTGCCGGGGTCAAACTCAGGACCTTGCGCTTGGGAGGCAGGCGCCAGAACCACTGAGCTAAATCTCCAGCCCTCTGTAGTATGATGCTTCTAATTCTTTCGTGAATGTACCTAGCAGGAAAATACCTTGGTCAGTTAGCAATAATCGTGCCTTGGATAAACCTCATTGGCTATAATACTGCCACTGTGCAAAGCTGGAAATACCATGGTCAAATGGGATCTCTAATCCTAGTTTTTTGAGGACTCTCCATGCTCATTTCCCAGTGGTTGTACCAGTTTACATTTCCACCACAGTGGGTAGAGCAGAATTCCTTTCTCTCTGACAGCCCCACTAGCATTTGTTGTTGGTTGATCTCTTCATAATAGCCATTCTTTCTGGAGTGAGATGGAATCTCATTTGCATCTCTTGAATGATCAGATTTTTTCATATGTTTGCTGCTTCTACCTCTTCTTCTGAAAAATGTCTCTTCATTTCAAATGCCCATTTTTAATTTTTTTTTAAACTTGGGAGGTCTGATTTTTTAGTTCTTTATATATTGTAGATAGTAGTCCTTTGAGAAACAGCTGGTAAAATTTTTTCCTACATTGTAGGTTCTTTTAGCACTGTTGGTGGTTTCTCTTGCTGTGCAGAAGCTTTTTAATAAGATCAGATCCCAGTTGTTGATTCTTTGTGCTAGCTCCCATGCTACTGAGATTTTGTTCCTAAAGTCTTTTCCTATACCAATGCCTTCAAGAGTTCTACCTAACCTATTTTCCAACAGGTTTAGTGTTTCTGTTTTAATATTTAGGTCCTTAATCTACTTCAATTTCAGTTTAGTGCATGGTGAAAAATATAGGTCTAGTTTTCATCTTTGGCAGGTTGAAACCCAGCTGTTAGAGAGGCTATCTTTCCTCCATTAAGGGTGTTTGGCTCCTTTTTCAAAGATAAGGTGGCTTAATGTGTCTGGAATTGTTTCTACATCTTCTAGTCTGCCTCATTGATCTTGGGTCTGTTTCTTTACCAGTACCATCCTGTAGTTTTATCACAGTGGTCTTGTAGTATATTTTAAGTTGGGTGTTTCACTGCTCTTAAAATTAGATTGTATTTTCTCTTCATTATTGGCATTCTTTGTATGTTCTGAATACTGAGTCTCTTCTGGTTTTTTAGTTTTTCATTATCACTATTTCTGTTCTCTGGCTTGCCTTTTTACATTATTAATAGTATATTGTGGTACTAGATTTGGGGGGGGGGGGCGGGCGGGTCTTGCTTTGTAGTTCAGGCTGGCCCTGAGCTCAGTATGTAACCCAGGCTAGCCTCAAACTCAGCAAGCCTGCCTCTGCCTCCCAAGGGCTGGGATTAAAGGCATGAGCCACCATGCCTAGCATTGGTATGTGGTACTGACTGCTGGTACACATGAGTCACCACACTGGGCAATGTTGTATGTGGTTACTGGGGATTGAACTCGGGACCTTATGCTTGCCAGGCAGGCACTGGAAATACTGAGCTAAATCTTCGACCCCACTAGATGTTATTTTTAATGTGGTTATATTTTTCAGACTTTCCCTTTTTGATTAGTGTTTTTTTTTATACCATTAAAAAGCTTTACTTTTTCTTGAGGTGACATACGTATCTTCTTTTTTTGCCACCCTCTTCAAGAAGCTTTGAAGCTTTCTTCCTTTCTTTTGTAGCTGTTTATCATTGATTCTTGTGTGTAGTTTAAGTTAGGGGCCCCACTTCATTTTCTAGCCTAATATTCATTTGCCTCAGCACCATTTGGAAAAGGGCATTCTTTCAGTCACTGTCCTTTGGGCCCCCTTGTCATAAGTCAAGTGTCCATATATGCAGGATCCTTTTTCTTGGCTTTCTTTTCTGTCCCATTGTATTATTTATTTATTTAGTTATTTTTTATTTTATTTATTTATTTATTTTTTGAGACAGGGTCTCACTTTGTAGTTTAGGCTGGACCTGAGCTCACTATGTAGCCCAGGCAAGCCTGGAACTCACCAATCCTCCTGCCTCTGCCTCCCAAGTGCTGGGATTATAGGCGTGAGACACCAAGCCCGGCATTGTGGTATGTGCTTACCAGGGATCGAACCACGGACCTTGCATTTGCTAGGCAGGTGCTGGAACCACTGAGCTAAATCTCCAGCCCTGTATTCTTTATTCTTATGTCACTGCTCCACTGCCTGATTAGTACAGCATTCTAGCATTTTTGTGTTTGGTTTAGCAAATCTTGTTCCTTTTCATGAATATCTTGGCTATTTTCAATCCTTTCTGCTTGTATATAAATACTGAAATCTGTTTTTTAAAAAAATATACTCCTACATCATTGTAGAAGTCTGATGATTTGAGTCCACTAATCTTTTTAAGGAGAATTGATATCTTTAAATCTTGGCTTTTCCTGACCTATGAGCACATTATGTTTCATCGTTATTTAGGTTATCACAATTTCTCAAGAAATTTTGTAATTTTTCCTATAAAGATTTAGCATAATTTTCTTAATTATAGCTAGATACTTAATATTTACCATAATCTTGAACTACTATTCCTTTGCGTGCACATGTGCGTGCATGCATGCATGTGTGCATGCGTGCATGCGTGTGTGTATGCTACTAGAAATTGATCTTGGGGATTTTGAAATGAGTTGTATCCCTAGCCCTTTTGCTATTTTTTATTTTGAGACAGGATCTCACTGTTAACACGATTCTCCTACTTCAGCTTCCCAAGTGTTGGGATTATAGGTGTGTGGTACCATAATCAGCTAGCTGTTTAGTATATATTTGTGACACATAGTAATGGACCATTTTTAATGAAATTATTTTTGTTCTGTCAGATTTTAAGAATTTGTATGTTTTGCTAGGGAAGAATGGAGGAAGAGTAAAAAGGATCAAGATATGTATATGTACCAGTTCCCCAAGATGAATGTAATTTTTATGTATAGCAAAAATATACTAATAAAAATATGTAAAACATGTTTGGCTAACAGTCTGTTATCAGATAATTTTCCTTTCTACCTCCCCTCCCTCTGTCTTTTGTTCTTTCTTTCTTTCAGACAGGGCCTTGTCACGTTGCCCAAACTCAAAATCCTTCCATCTCAGCCTCCCAAATAGCTGAGATTATAGGCATGCACCACCACACCTGGCTAAGATATGTTTTTTGTAAATACTTTCTCCTTGCTTGTGATTTTTCTTATTCTTTTGATAATTGATTCTTGTTTTAAGGTTCCATTTTGTATTTGATACTGATACATGAAAATACAGTTAACTCTGGTAGACTGATTGATATTCATCAGCTTTAATTTTTGTATAATTCTCATAGTTAATTTGTAAATTCTGAGGCCCAGGGAGGAGAGTAACCTATCTAGTTTGCCATGGGTGACTAGTGAATGAATATGGCTTTATTTCTCCTGACTTCCAAAGGAAAAATATTTAGGAAGAGTTAGGGGTAGTCAGGTGGGGAGAATTAAACAATGTTTATTTTGTACCTGTTATTTAAGATGCTTAACATACGTGATCAGCTTAACCATTTTTTTGATGTCCTTCAATAAATGAGGAGAGTGAGGTACAGAAGTTATCAGAAAAAGTTCTTCAGGATCCCCTTCTGGCTCATTACTGAATGAACATGCCAGGGCTGGAGGAATCCTGTTTGCTGTCATGCATACACCAGATGGCATGGCTCTGTGGTGGAGTTCAGAGACCTGCAGAACTCTGGGCCTCCTACTCCCACCATGCCGCTTTGGTCCCCGGCTTTGTCCGTGTGTAGGGTTGCCTTTTCTAACACTGAACTGGCTGCTCCAGATTCATTCAGGCCTGGTTACTGTCAGCACTTGGTTTGAGTTCCTGCCCCACCCCCTTACAGTGTCCCTTCAGCCAAAGAAATTAGTTCACAACTTGTTGGGTTCAGGAACCAAATTAGGAGTTGTCCTCAGTGTGCTATTTCAGTCTTCACTAGAAAATAATGGTTAGAGTTTTATGACCCTACTCTGATACTACAGTAGACTAGAGCAAATTTATGGAGTATGGGGTTTGCAGTACACACAGACACACACAAGCACACACACACACACATACACAAATCTTGTTGAAGTCAAAGTTGCCTGCACACAAGGATGTTTGCTGCTGCTGCTGGCCTTGTGGAGGAATTGTGAGGTGCTGTTTGTGAACACAGCCCAGCAATCCTCTGTTCGGTATGATGGCTTCCTACTCTGAAACACACAGCCCTTCAAGGGTGACAGTAAATTATGCAGCTTCAGAGTTAAACAATGGGGAGGAATGGGGGAAAGGAAAGGACGGACTGGATTTCAGCCTGCATCTGAAATGTGAGCACGCAGACCTAGCTACTTGGCAGTTGACAAGAGAAAGATCTTTAGCAACTGAGAACACCAGGAAGTCCTGTCAAGGGCTACTTGTGAGAGTAGTCCTGGCTGTTTAAGAAATGTAAATGTTCTTTTGTGACTCTGTTTATCAATTCAGAGTGAGGTTTAGAAACCAGGAGGGACATTTACAAAAGAAAGTAGTCATATGGTGTTAGAAAGTAATTGAAAGCTATATGCAGTCTTGGTAGTTAACCTTTGTCCCAGTGGTCTCAAGTCATCATTTTTTATTATTGCTTTGTGCTAAAAATTAGCATCCCGAAGGACAATTGATGTGCAGGGTTTTTTGTCCTCCCTCAACCTCAGATGGTCCTGGAATGCAATTAACTCAGCTTTGATATGCTTCGTATAATTTTCCTGTCTCTTCACTTGCTGTCACTTGTCATGTCTTGTGGCTTTCAGTGTTCCCACTTCAAGCATTATTCTCCTACTTGTTCTGCTATGAATCTACAGTGGCCCAGAACACCAGATGACCAGCTTTGTCACTACAGTGTGTGGGGCAAGAGTAAATACAATAAAGTGAGGGCCTGTACAACCTCTTATAAAGGTAGAGTGTGCTTGGACTTTTCTACCTTTCTACCTATTTATGACATAGAATTAAGTGCGTAAACATGAACTAGCAACTGTGAAATGCTACACAGACGTACGTGATGACAACAGATTTGCTACTGCTGTGTCTCTGACTGCATACTGTTCTTCATTGTCTTTCCTGGCTTCTGTCAGGGTTTCAGTCCACAGAAATTCCTGGACAAGTAGCTCCCAGAGAAGAGTGATATATTGTCCTTTATTACCGAAGATCTTGGACTATCTCTAGCAGTAAGGAGGCTGTTACAAAGGATATCTAGAGCAGGTGTTCTGTGGGCTCTTTCTATAAAATGACATGGGCCCATCTGGACACAAAGTTGGGCTGCCTGCCAAGGAGAAACATCCCCAGGAACCCTGGCCAGTGGTCAGCACCATGGCATCTGCTCACCTACAGAAAAACTTAAAGCTAGGTCACACACAAGTGCTTTTGGGTCAAGACACACTAGCAGTTTTTTTAGGGGAGAGGGAATATGCACTTGGTGTTTTCAGATGATTGTGGCTCTCACATGAAACCATTTGGTTAAATTAGCTTCCACCAACAATATTGTTCATTCAGTTTTTGTACTCTGTAAATATATACCGAGTTCCTGTTCTGTACCAAAACACTCTATTGGGTGTCGGAACTGAGCAAAATACAAAAATCTCTGCCCTTATAAGACAGTCTTACATTTTACTGGAGGGAGAAAGGCCATAGACAAACAAGCATAATACGTAAGTGTCAGCTGGTGATAAATGCTATGGAGAAAAATGAAGACAGGAGGATGGGAAGTGTTGAAGGGATGTCACAATGTGAGTTTGCACCCAGTGTGCTGGCCCGAGCGTGCCCCCAGCCCTGGACATGTTGCCCAACAAGCAAGATGGCCTCTAGGTGTATATTCTGGAAGCCAGAGCCATGGGCAGGTCTCCCCAAGTATATCCTGAACATTTGGTAATATACAAAGAAATGTTTATATATTTAATGTCAATATATTTATTTCAATGTATTTTAGGACAAGGTTCCCTAACACATCAAAACTATGGCTTTATCAATAATTATTGTGGCCAGGCGTGGTGGCTCACGCCTGTAATCCCAGCATTCGGGAGGCAGAGGCAGGAGGACTGCTGAGTTCGAGGCTTGCCTGGGCTACATAGAGAGCTCAGGGCCAGCCTGAACTACAAAGTGAGACCCTGTCTCAAAAATAAAAAAAAAGTAAATAATTATTGTGTAGCATGAAATTAAAGTACACAGGATAATTTGAAAGACCCAAATTAGGTTTGAGCCATGCCAACCTCAAGAATTATGATATACATGGAAGTGCTAATTTCTTCCAAGGTATTCCTGCTCTCTTAGACATGAGAGTTTACCTTGGAAGAGTTTCTTCTCTGCCATCTTGGACACATAGGTGTGTCCAAGGGTGTATCTTTCTGCCCCACCCCCAAGTCCATTGGCTGCTAGATAATTTACATTTTAGCCTACCATTTGGCCTGTCCCATTGCCTCTGTTTGACCTGAGCCGCCTTACTGCTATCTATTTCTCAGCCTTTCTCTGGGTTTGGTTGTCTCTTCAGCTGTCTTCCAGAAATGCCATTTCTGTTCTCTTGCCCTGCTCAGCCACTTTATTTGGTTTCTTTTACTCTCTGCAATGAGTCTGGAACTCTCCTTGGCTTTGAGGACATGCCACAGTCCAGCCTACCACACTGATCCCGAGCTGTCTCCTGCTCAGCAGGACGCCAGCTGCCTGGCGTCCATCCACAACATGTCTCTATAGCTGCTGGTGCTGAGGCACACTTCCTCCTCCATACCTGCAGATCTGGCCTCCAGGGGCCAGAGTCAGTCTCTCTTATGCCATGGGGTGTTTCTCTGGATGCCAACCACTCTGCTATCTTCATTTTCCTAAGTGGTTTTGTATCTTCTGGTTATACCACACAATTAGAGGTTTTTACATGCTATCATGGTCCCATAGAGATGATCCCCTTCATTTGTTCAGGTGTCTAGATACATAAGTGTACACCTATGTACTTTTACCCCCTGCAGTAGTCCTGTTCATCATGAGCCTCACAGCAAACTCTGTACAGGAGCTCCTTGAAGAGAAGCAGTTGTAGCATGATGGCAAAGTACCAGTTTTGGTGTCAGCCCTGCTTGGTTTTAACCCTGGTTGTTCTACCTTCTAGCCCAGTAACCTTGGGCAAGTAGGTTTGAGGATGTCATGAAACAGTGTAGAAAGTATTCAGCCTACTACCAGGAGCATAAAAATTAATGATTAAGGTTGTGGCTTTTTACCAATTGGCAAGCTTTTGATATGTATTGAAATTATTTTCTTATCTATGCTCTAGATCTCCTGCAGGAAAAATCCCAGTTAGTGCTATTTCTACACCTTAGCCAAACAGGTCCATGGTGCACCATGAATATCCACAGTGAATTTACGTAATAAGTAGATTGTTCTATTTATAGTGCAGTGGACTTTCTCATAAATTAGTTGGTAGCTGCAGAAGTTTGTGCAAGCTTTATATGAAACTTAAGTTTATATACATGGCATATGTATTTGTATGTTTGGGGCTTCAGTGGATTAAATTTTTGAGCCCATCAGACCACAGCTCTTTTATTTACTGTATGCTGGGGGAGTGAAGGTAAGCCTTTCTTTCTTCTTCTTTTCTTGTTGACATTGCTGGCTACCTCTCTCCTTGCTCCACTGCCTAGACCTGCACCTTTGCTCCCTTCCCTACAGATGGAGTTTTCAGTTCTTTCCAGCAGTGTGAGTCCCAGGTTGAAGCAAGCAGAAGAGTTTGTGGCAGGGCTACGACCCTCAGCCTGACCTTTCCTGAGGCAATAAATCTAAAAGAAATATCACCTAAGAGCTAAGGAGTTGTTATACAGGTTGTATATTTGAAACAACCCATTGAACTGTACACTTAAGATTGGTATGTTTTACTATATGTAAATATATATATATAAATACAATTGATTTTTTTTTAAAGCAATAACAGTGCTTTTTGTTCAACAAGGAAGTCTCAGGGCATTCAGCAATGCCCCTTTGGGTCCACCCACCTCAGCAGAGTCCAGTTCTGTAAGAAAGAGATAAGAAGTGGGTGTTCAGTAGGAGAAGGCGTTTGGACCGTTGGAGCAAAATGGATGCCACAGCCAGCTTGGTTTATTCCTACTCAGCTGCTAGGCAGTGGCCATCTGTGAACTCCCTTCACCGTTTACCTTCACCCTGTATCCAGGAATGAAGATGGGAGGAGATGCCCTGAAGTGCCCAGAACATGAATCTGTGACTGCAGCCCACTCAGGCCAGACCTGCCTGGCATCGTGAAACACAAATGTTCAAGACCTGTCTTGGTTATCTTGATCGGCTTCCTTGGTGGATTTTACCCCCTGCCTCATCAGTCTCATTCGGTCTCTAAGAGTACCAAATGAGATAATGGATATAAAACTGTAGGGCCGGGCCAAAGATTTAGCTCAGTGGTTCCAGCGCCTGCCTCTGGCTCACACCTGTAATCCCAGCACTCGGGAGGCAGAGACAGGAGGATTGCTGAGTTCAAGGCTTGACTGGGCTACATAGTGAGTTCAGGGCCAGCCTGAACTACAAAGCGAGACCCTGTCTAAAAAAAAAACTGTAGGGTCCTGAACTACAAGTTGTCAACAGAGTATACCTCTAAGTCCTGCTTGAAGCCATCAGTATTTGAGAGCCTCAGATTTTGGAGGGGCAACAGAGTATGTGGTACTACTATGTGATTCTAGAGGAAGATTGCCCAAGTTCATTGGTCATGGCCTTTCCACGATTAGCTGCATGACTCTGGCCAACTATTTTGT
This sequence comes from Thryonomys swinderianus, assembly GCA_004025085.1. Lineage (NCBI taxonomy): Eukaryota > Metazoa > Chordata > Mammalia > Rodentia > Thryonomyidae > Thryonomys > Thryonomys swinderianus. The sequence continues at coordinate 38,946 of PVIC010006688.1, forward strand.
ATTCCAGCAATGCCTTGATTTTCACAAATGTAAAATGGGAATGATTTAGCTATGTATCCCCAGAGTTTACACTAAGGATGATGAGTTAATCCTGCTAGAGCACTTGGATCAGGGCCCAGTTATGCAGCTAATGTTATCTGGGACAAGACTCTGATAAGAGGACATATTTGTTAGGAATGAAAGAAAACAGAGCAGGTCTCATTTGAATCTAATTGCTTTGTGCACTCCTGTATTCTCCATGACTTGGTGCTAGAGACTGATTATTTGCCGCATTTTATAAGTTTTTCCATGCTGAAATCTTTTTTTTTTTTTTTTTTTTGAGACAGGGTCTCGCTTTGTAGTTCAGGCTGGCCCTGAGCTCACTATGCAGCCCAGGCAAGCCTCGAACTCAGCAATCCTCCTGTCTCTGCCTCCTGAGTGCTGGGATTACAGGCGTGAACCACCATGCCCAGCACTGTGGTATGTGGTATTGATTGCTGGTGGGCGTGAGTCACCATGCCCAGCATTGTATGTGGTTACCAAGGATTGAACTTAGGACCTTGCGCTTGTGAGGCAGGCACTGGAACCACTGAGCTAATCCTCCGGCCCATGCCAAAATCTTTAACATTTCAAGTTTGCCTAATAAAAGGGCCCCTGTGTCATGTCCTTGCCTTCAGAGTTTTGCTGTGGCATCAACTGTGAACTCTGATTTACAATTCAGCGAAAAAGTGACAGACCGAGTATTCTTGTTCAATTCAAGGTGATTGCTGCATAGTCATTTTTAACGAGACACCAGATTTAGCTAAACACTTGCAGCGAGGTAGTGTGCATATTCAAAATATGCATCTGAATCTTTCTGTTATGAGTTTCAAGTCTTAAAAATCATATACAGCTGATTCTTGCAAAAGGGGCAAGAGACTTATCATTAGAATGAAGTGTTGATTCTCCCTTCATCTAGTTTTTTGAATAATGTGAAATTCATATTCTGAAATCAGTTCTCTTGGGCTTTGCATTTTGATTGAATTGTCTAAGTGTATATTTCTGATATTTTAGCAATTTCCAAAAACAGTTATAAAGCTGTGAGTAGTTCCAGGTGGGCTAGGAAATCTTCTCCAATCTCCACAATGGTGTCCCTTTTTCTTCTTCCCTACTTTTCACTGGATATGTAAAAATACTTCATTGTACCAAGTATATCAGCTGTGCCCCTAAACCTGATGCCCATCTGGTGTACATGACTCCTGAATGAAGAAGCGATTTGTATCTGAGCCTCATATCCTTTCCTGGTAGATGAGGATGGACCATCACCCCCCAGTCCTTCTGTTTTTGCAGGGGTGTGAGAAGGAGGAAGCAGAAGATGAGGTAGTCAGTGAAGAAAACAAAGGGAGAACATTAATGCTGTGCCACAGTAGGCTGGGTAAAGGATGTTCAGTGAATAATTCTCTCAGAAAATGAGAGATAATGAGATCTGGTAATGTCAGGGCCAAGACTCACCATGTGCAGTGATTCCTGGTTTCACAGGCTGCCTCGTGGGATGGACATTTTCTCTGCTCCGTGAGAGCTACTGTATTCTCTGGGACAGCCTGAAGGTCCCATGTGATCTGGCCTTTACCTCTTCAGCATCCCATACTGAAGCCATGCCGGTCTTTCTTATTTCCTTCAGTTTTTCAGCATACTAAGTGAGCTGTCATTTATCCACACCATGCCCTATTACTGAGCCCTTTAACTGTCTCTTTTGCCTGGCCAAATCCTCCTCACAGTCCAGCCTTCAGCAGAAGTTTTCTCTGAACCCTAGGACCCCTTGTGTTTCAGTTACCCGTTAAACAGACCAACCCTTGCCCTACACCACTTCTGTTATCTTCTCATTGTGGGCAAGTATACACACATTTAAAAAAAAAAAAAAGAATGTGAGCAGTGCTCTGTTGGGGGAATGTTCTCATTCGAAGGTGGTCCTGTCTCCACCCTTTTCCTATGCCCCTGAGCTGCGTTCCTGCAGAGAGAGACCATAGCACCCTGGGAGAGAGCACCATTGAGGACAGTGTGTCCACCCACTGTCAAGGACTCAGTTGTGGATGAAGAAGTTGGTGCACTCAGGCTGTGTGTGTGTGTGGGTATCTAATCTCCACATCTTTCCTATTCCGTTTGGTCTCACATTGAAAACTGGGTTTAGATGTACTATTGTTGGCCCTTCTAATTCCCTTACTTTCCTCAAGCTCCAGATCCAGCAGTGAATATTCACTCACTAGCCTTCCACTCGCTGGCAAGGAGTCCCAGAGTGGTTGAGAATTATATCAGCCTTGGCATCTCTGCTTTTGTTTTTGCCTTTACATAGAAAAACGCTTTTCCAACTCCTTAGTTTCTCAGATCATAATGGCTGAATGCCTTCCAGAAAAACAGGCTTCTTAGAAGATATGTTTTTTTGCGTCAGCTATTAGAAAATATATCCTTCTCTTGTCCTATACCACATCTCTCAGAGGAAAGACAAAAAAAAAAAGATACCCAACTATTCTTGGGTCACATATCATGCCAGGGATCAAGACTTGAACCTGTCTGTTGACCCTTAATGCAAATCCTTGTTCATGTCTGCCTTTGTGAGTAGCTCCTTTATAGCTTTGTCTAGTTGCTTTCTCTGCAATAATCCTTAAGCTCTGGGGCAGCAGGGATCCTGTCAGCAGAGGGAGGTGCCACTGCTGAGGACGCTCTAAGGTCTGATAATTTGAGTGCTTGGAACTAGAGAAGGCCCCTGTCACCCCCACTTAAAAAAAAACAAAAACAAACAGGGCAACAGAAAGAGATAGTCACTGACATCAAACCTCCTCCACATCAATTATTTCATGATGTTTCCTTACAGTTCCTTGGAAAGATGCAGGACAGATGTCTTTGCCCTCTTTTCAGGTAGAGCAATAGAGGTTGGAGGCAGACCTGGGACAAGGACTCCAGCCTCCTAGTCCCACCTGGGAAGTCTGCCGTCATACTCACCAGCCTGCAAAAAAATCACCCTGCCAACATCCCAGAACTCTTTCCACTCCCTTTTCCATGAACAACTTACTTTGGAAGGTGCTTTCACACATCATTCTTTGAAAAAATCACCTGCTAAGGCTAGCTTTTAGGGTAAATTCCAGGCTTTCACAGTAGAATGACACTGACACTTGGTCTTCATCCTGCAAGCCTCCTGGAGAAATTATGAGCCAAGAACTGAAATTCTTTATGTCTTTGCTTCACAAAGCCCTCTGACAAATGAAGGAAAACTATGAACAATATTTTCAGAAAAATACTGCATTTTTTAAACTTGGAAAATCAAATGTTTTTATATCGGGTTACTCTGGTTTGAATGTTTCTGTGTCCTCTATAGTTCATGTTGAAACTTAATCTTGACTGTAGTAGTTTTATAAGGTGAGGCCTTTAGGAAGTGGTTAGGTCATGAGGGTGAAGTCAGCACTTTAATAAAAGGTCTTGGGGATAAATTCCCCCATTTTGCTCCTTTTTGCCTTTCTGCCTTCTGCCCTGTAAAGATACAGGCAGGAAGATCCTTACCACATACTGGGTGTTAACATTTAATGTCAGTCTCCAGAACTGTGAGAAAGTGAATTTCTGTTCTTTATACATTCCTCAGTCTCAGGCATTTTGTTACAGTAGCACAAATAATTAAAACAGCTTTGGGTTAATAGTTTCC
>PVIC010006688.1:42694-53626 GCA_004025085.1 Thryonomys swinderianus
CCCAGCATTATATGTGGTTACCGGGGATTGAACTCAGGTCCTTGCGTTTGCAAGGCAGGCGCCGGAACCACTGAGCTAACCCTCCGGCCCATACCAGTGTGATTTTTGTGGACACTGTCATCCTTGTCTCAACAACATACACAATGTTCCTATGGCCTATGGTCTTTATTTTCATCCCCAGGTGGGAAGAAAACCAAGGTAAAGAGAGGGGCTGCCAGCGACAGAGCAAGCCATTGTGCTTGGAGGGAATGTGGTCACTGGATCCCTATTGACTCTGTTTCTGTAGAGGAATGGTAGGAGGCCAGGCAAGATATGGGGGAGAATTAAGAAAAGAACTAGAAGTCAAGCACAAGTTTTGCAAGGGGATTTAACAGGGTGTTTAAAAGAGCTCAACTTGAGCTGAACGGAAGGTTTAGAAAGCCTTTATAAGGTCTTCCTAAATGATGCTGACAGCTAAGAGTGGCATGCCCCTGAGAGTCTATGATTATCTCACAGGAGAGATCTTTATGGGAGCCTTATTAAGAACAGAGTATGTCAGTGGGAGGGAAGGAGGGAGCAGTAGCATGCTCATAGCTCTGGAGGGCAAGTGAGGCAGCCTCCTCAATTTGCAAAGTGCCTTGTAGTCATTTCTGCAACAGATCTATGAAGGTGATACTGTACCCCCCTGCTCCCCACAAGTCATAGAACACAAAAGAAGGTAATGGGCTGGCCATTTAAAGTATCTTTAAGAAAATACCTGGATAGACCCAGAATTTGCCCCCTACAGCCAGGGTGATGCCATAATCTAGATTAGAATGCTTCCCCTCTGCCTGAACCTGCAGCCCTGTGATCCCCTGGGCGGGTTGGCCTCCTTGAAAAAGAGCATACAAGCAATCCCCGTGAGATCTTAGCCCCTCATGTGTGCTCACCAAGTGCAGGAGATGCCATTAGCTGTACTGATGGCTTGAGGATTCCTCAGTGACATGAGCATCCCTTATAGGAGTTTGTAAGCAAGAAAATGAATAATAGATTGGGCCAAGAAAAGAGCCAGGAGGGAGAGATCCTGATGAGGCAGCATTTAGTCCACTTCCATTGTGTGACCCTGGGGAAAAGAGTGTGATGCAGCTTTGCTACAGGACTATGAGAACTGATGATAGTGGTAGGTACAGGTTTTGAGTACTACCTACCAGCCATGGTGAGTTGATGTCTTCTTGTGTATTCTCCAAAGTGAGCATCAGAACATGGCTGAGAAACACACTGTGTATAAAGGCCCTAAGCAGAGTAAGGCCAGTACCTAGCCTAGCACCTGCTGGGTGTGTAACTCTTTGCTTCCCTTGTGCCTGTTCCATTTGGTCCAAACCAGCATTTTGTGGCTTAAAATAACTAAAATGAATTTTCTTACATATCTATTGGTCAGAATCCTGTACAGGTCTCAGCAGACTAAAAGCAAGATGTTCCTTTCTGGGTTTCTAGGGAGAGATTCTGTTTCCTGTTGTTTGAAATTGTTGACAGGATCGGTTCCTTGTACTCCTTTCTTCCTGGCTGTAAACTGAGGCTGTGCCTGGCTTCTAGGGTAGCTACCATGTTCCTTGGCACACCACCACTTTCCCCCATCTCAAGAACTAGCAGTGACCAGTGGAGTCCTTCTTGGTTGCTTCTTTGTGACCCTTCTCCAAGAATCACAACCCTCCTGTCTTTTCTTCTCCCAGTCAGAAAAGATTCTCTGTTTTTAAAGACTCATGTGATTAGACTGGGCCCACCTGGATAATCTAGGATAATCTCTACATCTCACAACTGTAATGACATCAAAGCCCCTTTGCCAGATAAAGTTCCAGGGATTAGGGTATGGAGCTCTTTGGAAGGCCATTTTTCTGCTGACTGACCTGAGAAATTCGCTTCATTTCTTGGTTTTGTTAAAAAGGAAGAACATGGCATCCACTTTGGGGTTGTGGAGACTAAATATGAAGCATAGCTTCTGTCACATGGGCATTAGCTGTGGGTACTGGTGTCAAACCTGTTTTGCAGTTAAGGCAACTCTTACTTAGAGATAATCATTGACTTGCCCAAGGGATGAGATTGAAAACTCCTTAAGAGACAGGACTATATTTCATTCACCCCTTTCATTGCCGGTGGTACCTGCCACAGTGCCTGGCTCAGACAAGGTGCTGAGTAATGTTCATAGATGAAGGCCCAGAACCAGGAAGATTATGTGACTTGTGTGGGCACCAAGAGACTCAGAATGTCAGGGGCAGCGGGACTCTTGGGAGAGGTCAGTGGTTCAAGCTTCTCATTTTATGCCTGGAAATCTCAGGCTCAGTGGGAAGGGAACCACCTCAGGTGATAGGAAATAGCCGGGTCCCAGCTTGTAGCCAGTGCTTTCCCGGCCAGTACATATTCTTTTGAATCCGGTTGTGTACACTTCTGTAGCGGTCTCTAGATACTATGATAAGAAGCTGAGCCAGGGGCGAGTCCCCTGGAAGGTATTGATTCTGGCCCTGGGCTCTGCCACAGCTTCAGAGAGAGGAGCTCACCTGGAAGAGAGAATCTACCTTTTCTTTGCAGAGGTGCCTCTGGCAGGGATTGGGTGCAGCTTGGCCTTGGGTTCTGAGGTCCCCGAGGCAGCTCCCCAGCAGGACAGTGCCCCGTTGCCCACTGCTCACTCAGCCTAGCATCAGTCCTCCGCTGTGACAGAAGGCCACATTCCTGCCCACTTAAAGCTACATCTTCATGGAAGGAAGAACACATGAGGAGGAAGGGGCAAAGTTGTGCAAATAGCACTTAATAGAACTTTCCAAACAGCAAAAACACTAAAACAGCAGTGAGCTCATAATGACTTATGGATGGGAAAACCACAAAGACCTGAGTTCTAAGAAAGCACTGATGTGGAGAAAAGGCCTTGAAGACTTTCTTCTGGGGAGCCACTGCAGGGAGTCAGTTAGGAGAAAGACCAAGTCCCATTTAGACTTTGAAAGTTCATTCTTGCTGCTGGAGGAAGGATGGATTCAAGAGGTAGGAGAAGAAGCGGAGACCAAGGAGAAGCCACCGTGCTCTCCTGGTTGGATTAGAGATGGAAGTAACTGAGACCAGAGTGCATTGTGAGGAGTCACTGGAATCCAGCAATAATCTGGAGTTAGAGTCAATAGGACATGCTCATGCTAAGGGCAGTGAAGTTTTGGTAGACAGTTCTAGGTAGGAAGGATGCCCTCGATTATAGTTTACTGGGTTCTTTGGTGCGATCCACCCCCTACCCCAGCTGACTTCAGGCTGCCGGTCTGACAGGAAACTGCATTCAGCTCTGAGGAGCCAGTTCAACCCAGTTGCAGCTCGGCACCAGCTCAGGCTGCAGAGGGAGATGACACAAGCATCGGAGAATGTCAAAAGGTCTTTGTCCTGAGCACCTAGATGGATGGTTCACCATCCACCAAAGTAGAAAAAGATTAAAGGTAGAAAGAAAGAGAGCGGGTGTAGTTCTTCTGGCCAGATTTGCATTTAGATGTATAGTTATACATTTAATAGATTAATAGATTATCTATTGAACAAGTTCTGAGCATTTGTACACTGTCACTTTTAAATGCTAGTTATTTCGATAACTATGAGTTTGGTGGTTTCTTCTCATTTATCGAACAAAATCTGAGGTGAAAAAGGCCAAGAAATGTAACCAACATTGTACAGACGTAAATGACGGAGCTGAGTTTGAACTTGGTTGGACTTGTTTTTCACCCAAGAGCCTAGTCATTGCACCCACTGACCACAGGAAACTGTCCCATCCTCAGCTCTATGTCATGTTCTTGGAATTTGAAAAGTTGGCCTTAAGAAGTTTGGGGCAGCCCTCTGATCAGAGCAGGAACTATAGAATGGCTACTCCGAGACTGTAACCCACCCTCAGAGATGTTGTCTGTGTGAGTTTTTTATTTTTAAGAGGAGAGAATAGTTTCATTGACCTACACAGTGGTTTTAAAAAAGGAAATGCAATTGCCTTAGACAAGTACAGGTTCACCCGCTACCACTCACAGTCTCTTCCTTTTCATACTGTCTCAGCACCTGCCCATCTTACATACAATTTTTGCTTGGTCCAGAAGGTACCGCCATGTCCCTTGCTAGAGGAGCCGAGGCATAACGGACTCTGTAGGCTGCTTCTTGGCTTGGTCCTTGCACCTCAGGGCATGAGCACCTGGCTTCCACCCTGTGGAAGGGGTGTTTGATTTGCTCCTCAGCTGCACACTTCCTGACCAACTCAGTTACTAAAGACATCGTGTACTTTAGCTGTAAGAACTATGATCTTTCGAACTCAATAAATACTGAAACTCTCACCTCTTTCCCTCACTGTATTGTTGTTATTATTCTGCTAGCATAATGGAGCTTGGAGACATTCTTTTTCTGTCTCAGCCTTTTTGGTCTTCTTTCTGGTGACACGATTATTTAATGGTGCCCCGCAGCATCACCAGCAGTGGCTGGAGCTCAGCGAAAGCTGTCATTTAATAGTCTGAGAGGAGTTCACGCCCACGGCGGTGGCGCTGCATCTGCCTGGCTCCCGGGGAATAGAGAGAGGCCTCCACTCCATCTGGCAGTGCTGGGCTTGGTTCCTGCAGTGGCACAGCAGGGTTGGTGGAAACACATACCCTGGAGTCAGTATGACCAGGAGACTCTGAGCACTGTGCCAGGGCTGATGACCTTACCAGAGCCAGGGAGAAAAGCCAACCTGGTCCTCTGGCCAGATCATGTGTACCAGGTACAGCCACAGAGAAAGAGCTCCACAGGCTTAGTTAAGGCCACAAACAGGCTAGAGTAGGGTAGGTAGAGATGCCCAGAGAGCAGCATGTCTTGGCAGGTAGCTCCACATGTGGATCCATTTAGTGAAAGATGTTTGAGCTTCTGTCTATCTCTTTAGAGTATGCATTTTAAAATACATAAGAACAAATAGAAAATTGTAGTGTTGGCTGTGGTGGCACACACCTATTATCCCACAATTTGGGAGGCAGAGGCAGGAGAGTTATCATGAGTTGGAGGACTGCCTGGTACTGAGTTCAGAGTGAGCCTGAACTACCCAGTGAATACCTGTCTCAATAAAAAAGAAGTAAACATTTATATTACTGTAAATACAAATCTAACTTTTTTCCATGACAACCTCACCCTAGCTTGAGCAGCAGGACAATAGGGACAACACTGAATTCTTGGATTAAAAAAAAAAAACAGTTCTCTGTCCCTGTTCTGCTGACTAAATGCAGTGTGCTGGTTCCATCCCCCTTGGGTCATGGACTTCTGTCACATCTCTGTAAATGCCACTCTCTTGGGTGTTTCAAGCGCCCTCTGTCAATTAAGACCCCACTCAGCACTCCTTTCCTCACTCTGCTTTATGTTTCTAAGTAATACTTAATACTACATGACATATTTACAGGCTATGTTTGTTAACAGTCTTATCCCATGTGTATTCCATGAGACCAGGAATTGTCTGTTTTTGCCTGCTAGATGTCGGGCACATAAGAAGAGCTCAATCAATATTTGTTCGAATGAGCAATTAGTATCATAGAACCTGATACTAATTAGTGGACTTCATAATGGAAGGGAAATAAAGAGTGACCCACTTGAAAGAGTGGTTCAGAAGGTGGAGATAGAACCCTTTGGAGTGATACCTACTTTGTTGGAAGACACCATTCATTATTGTCCTTACCTATGGTTGGGTGTCAGGAGTTCTAAGTAAGTAGATCCCTGCTGACTGCAACGCACTGCTTTAGTTTGGAAGGATTGTTGAATTTAATTTTCACAGTAACCCAGTGAGTTAAGTTTCATTGTCTCCATTTTATGGATTAAGTAAATCACCAAATACACGAGGCCCAGAATTCCGTAATTCCAGTGTACCCAAAACTGTGATTAGCAGACACAGGTGCCCAAGGATGTCTGTGAGTAGAGAAAGTCCAACCCTTCACACTCCTAGAGTTGCTCAAGCTCCCCACCAAGGATCCCAGTGAAAGGGGCCATAAAAGTGCTAGACATTGCTCTCAGTGGCCCACTTCAAGCCTAGAGTTTCTTGGCCTTTTGTTTAAAGCTTTTTGCATTCTCCTTTATGTAGTTAAAAAAAACTACTGTTTTATATAAAAATGATACTTTTGATTAGCAACTTATAGCATAGTGTTTAAAAACAGATAGCTTGTATTGAAGCTGTTCACCTGCTTCTTCCTCCTGGATGACATGGTCCTGGTATGAGTTTTATGTTCACAAGGCTCACTCAGGCCAGTATGCAAAGGCCACATCCAGCAGGCTAGTGCACAGCCTGGTCCCTTCCGTTCCCCACAGTGGGAACTCATGCTGTTTGGCCCCTGTGCAAACACGGCTTGTCTCGAGGAAGCAGGATGTTCACATCCAGCCCAAACCATCTGTTGTTTCAGACCTGGATGATGGCTACACTTGGATGAATGGAGCTTTAGCAAATAGTACCTGGCCTCACCACTGATAAGGGGCTACTTCTCAAACAGGTTTTATAGCTCTGCCCTTCAGCCTCTGTCAAATGTGGATAGAGAGAGTCACAGGGAGTATGAGATATCCTGAAGCTGGTGGAATAATATCAGTAGTTTGTTTTGTTTAACTTGAGGTCCAGGGTGGTATGTGAATGGCCTGCTGAGACTCAGCCTGTAAGACTGATGTGAGATCACCAAGGGTTCCTTTTGGGTTAATGCCTCAGTGAGCTTCCAGCCATCTTCAAGTGAGGGATCAGGGCTCCAAGAATTTCACTGCCTGGATAAGGTTTCTTCATACTTTGTGTCTTTGTCTCTTTTTAAAATGCTCATCTGTGTATCAAGAATCATGCAGTGGTTTCAGAGTGGAAGGACTCACAGACTGTCTAGCTCTTGTATTTCCCAGGTGGGAGACTGAGGTTCACAGACAGAAAGGGAGGCCTCATCCCATCCGATTTCTCAGTCTGCTGCCTCACAGTCTGGGGCAGTGTGGTTGGATGTCTGCCTTTCTGGTGGGAAATGGCTGAGGCTTTGCTCAGCTTTTCTCATCTGTTTAGTCTCTACCCCATGACTGGACTCAGAGGAGAGTGAGGAGAGTGAGGGTATGTAAGTCTGCAAAATGGCACTTTTGCCTGGGCAGTTTGGCTTACCCTGTGAAAACCTTGATTGGTTTATGTTCAGCCTAACCTTCTCTCTTGGCCAGTAGCTCGCCTCCCAACCCTCTGAAATCAAGGGTGGGATGTTTTGAGAGCCCCTAGGACATAGGCTCCAAAAAGACTCTTTATTACACGGTGAAAGGCCTCCCTTTATTCAGAGTTGTGCCCAAATGTCACCTATTATGTGACACCTTGCCCTAAGAGCAGTCTGCATTGTTTGCTGTTTCCAACTTGTGCTTAATTCTTCATTTTTTTTGTACCACTCACATGTCCCTTTTCCCTTTCTAGAAGGTATGTTCCCTGATAGTCAAGTCTGCATCTGTTTCATTTACAGCTAAAATCCTCAGGAGAGTAGCTGGCATGTTCTGTGTGAGCAGGATTTAGAGACAGTGGAACTTAGAGGAAGGACCTAGAAGTAGTGGAGGGGATGGCTTAAGAAAGGGTGAACCCCTTGGATAAATCTGAGTGCAGACTGATTGAATAGAGCTGCTTCAAGGGGCTCATCTGTGATTCTTTCAAAAAACTGCCAGGTTTCATACTAGTCATTAACACCTAGAGTCAAGGGTTTCTGATTGCCTGATCATCCAACCTGTGTTTCCCTTTGAGACTCGGTGTCCTCTATAGCCTGGTCTCAGGAGGTGTATCTCAGTTACAGTGTCATCCCTATGGCTGCCTGCTAGCACTTTCCCCACCTGGTTGGCAGATAAGAGAGAAGAAGAAAATATAGAAGCTGGAGGGGCCTCTAGACCATCTGGTTTATTTCTATCTGTTGCAGATGGCCTAGTGGCGCCTGATACCTAGAGAGGATAAAGGGCCTACCAAAGAACATACAGCAAGGCATTGACAGAGTCCTGCTTTTTTTAAAAAAAAATCCTTTTATTATTAATCTTTGGTGCTCCCTCCTTCCTATTGCCTCCTCTGTCCCACCCTCATGCCCCACAATATCTCCAAATTTTGGCGGAAGCCTCCTAATGCTTGCATTAAAGTGATTCAGCTTCTAAGGCCTTGTTCTTCTAAATCAGTAGCTAAGAAGTTCATACATCTTCAGAAATGTGCCCAGTAAGACGGATGGTGTTTCTGGCCAGAGACAGTGGCTCTCAGGAGCCAGACACTCACCAGGTTCATATTCCTTGTAAGTCTGGTTCTGCAGGCTTCTAACATGTGTTCTACATCTGCTCTAAAAGACTTGTAAGGTCGTGTGAGTATAGAAAATGCTGTCTATAAGCTCTTAGACAACAATGGGTTTTAGTGTAGTAAGGGCTCTGAGAAGTTCCTCAGTTAAGAAAAGGTTTGTGCTAAGATCACACACACACACACACACACACACACAATCTTTGTGTGATTCAGAGTTCTTGTACTGGTTGCATCTTTGAACTCTATTTGCCTAAGAGGCTGTTGGCCTGTCACAGAATTAGCCTTCCTCCAGCCACAGACAGCCAGACCACACTCACTTAGAGGACCTAACATTTCCTTTCATTGTATGCAAACCTAGTATTTCCTTAATAGTAAACTATACCAGAAGAGGGATGACATCCAGGCTTCCTCAAAATGGCAGAGGTAAAGTGCCCTTCAATCAATTTTTTGCTTCTTACACAGAGAAGGACAAAGGAAAGATGGCTTTGCAAAGGCATCTCCCTTTTCTGAATATCCCGGATTCTGTATTTATTGTCCTAAGAAAGCCCACAGGCTCTTTCCATTTCATGAGTACAACAAAATAGGACCTTTAAACAAATGGTTTTCCAGACAGGCCCCAGAGAATTCACCCTGAGGAATTGCATCAGTGCCGCCCACAGAGCTGGAGAGAGGGGACAGCTGAGTATCCTTATGTTAAGTGGATCTGAATCCTGCCATCACCAGAGAGCATGACTGAATCAGCTTCTGTTTTCTGACCTGTAAAATGGAGTACCTGCAGTACCTGCAGAGTATGGCTCTGAGCATTGCTGAGGTCTGTATTCAGCATTTAGAATGACATCCAGTGCAAAGACAATATATGTAAGCACTTGTTAGCATTGCTGTTAGAACTGTAGAGACCCACCTTTGTTCTTTTTAGTCCTGTCCCCCAGAGTCCAGCACAGAGACTGGTGCATTAAGTAGATGTTTCCTAAAGGTTGGATAACTGAATGAATGAGAAAATATATGAATGGTCTTCCCTGTATGGCTAGGAAGGTACATTTCTGAGAATTACATCCTGGCAGAGGAGGTGCTTAGTTACAGGGAACTGCTCTTCTACAGGGCAAGTCATTTGCTTCCTCTGCCCGCCTATCTCAGTATAAATGAGAAGCCCGCAACCAAGAGGATGTAAGTTACAATGTGGAACTCAGGAGCAGGGTGTGAGATGATTTCCTGGAACGTGACAGTGCTGTCTCAATGTTTCAAGCCTGAGGTTCCAAACCATGTGGATTTCTATTCCTGGTTACTATACCTGAGCTGCCCCAGCCAGAGAGTGCTGGTGTGAGGATTGTGCGCCTTTGGATTATCCCAGGGAAGAAGCTGGCTGCAGGGAAGCTTTGGAAGGGAAGGGAAATAGCCCGAGCTGTCTAAGGGGGACCAGGAGCCTGTTGGCTACTTTAACTCTCTAGTTCCCCAGAGGCCCTCATCCCTTGTTCTGTGGGTTGGCACTGCAGAATGACATGTGAGCCCTTGGCCTGCTGGTGCAGACTTTACTGTCTCTTAAAGAAACGTAGCCAGGGCACTGGACCAAAATAAGCAGCACAGATGCTATGCTGACTGGCGCTGCTGGGAAGCATGATCATGGTTTGCCCTAGGCCTCTCTTTTCTTCAGTAACCCAAGTTCTGCCTGGTGTTACTAAGTGGCGAGGTTGATTCTGCTCCATCACATGGCAGTGCTCCACTCCATACCCAAACATTTATACCAGCTTGTTTGTATTCCTAATGGAGTCAGAGTTTACTAAGAGTTTGGTATTTTTAAAGACCATGAAGTGGTCCTTGATCCCCAGCCCTCCTGATGAAGATGGAGGTGAGCGCTGACTTTCTCTCCCTCTCCTCTTCTTCCCCCTCTCACTTTTTTTTTTTTTTAAGTTTTTTGAGACAGGGTCTGGCTTTGTAGTTCAGGCTGGCCCTGAGCTCACTATTTAGCCCAGGCAAACCTGGAACTCAGCGATCTTCCTGCCTCTGCCTCCCAAGTGAGTGCTGGGATTATAGGCATGAGCCACCATTCCCAGCATTGTGGTATGTGGTTACTGGGGATCGAACCAGGGACCTTGCGCTTGCTTGTAAGCAGGTGCTGGAACCCACTGAGCTAAATCGCCAGCCCACCTCTCACATTTTTGACAGTAGATGTCAGTGTAAACAATGGCAAATCCCTGAACAAAAACTTGGGCAACCTGCCAGGTCTTGGGTGCCCCTAATGGGGCCAGAAGGTTTTTAGGTTGGGGTTGAGCATTCAGCCTGTTCTCAGTCTCTGAGAAGGGGGGTGCACAAGGATGCTGCAGGCCTGGGTCCAAGCACTGTCTTTCAGGAAGTATAGCTGGAAAGAGGGGTGAGTTATGATCCAGCCAGCCTATAGCTCTTGGGCTGTACCCTTAAGTTCTAGTAGCCAGTGTAGGGGGATCACATTAAAAGCCTGGATAAGCCTGTGAACTATTTCAGAGCTGATGGAGCTCTTCCATTTTGCAGTGTCCTTTTTCCCCATTCCCTAGGTGCAATGCTTGTAATACCCAGGGAGCCCTCTGTAGGTGTGGGAGATCTTGAGGGAGTGTGGTTCAGCAAAGGGCCGGCCCCTGTGAGGCAGACCAGGTGAGTGGCCTCCTCAAATATAACCTCTGCCCAAGCCGGAGATTTAGCTCAGTGGTTCCGGCACCTACCTCGCAAGCACAAGGTCCTGAGTT
>PVIC010006689.1:0-23075 GCA_004025085.1 Thryonomys swinderianus
GCCCGGCACTGTGGTATGTGGTATTGATGGCTGGTGGGCGTGAATCTCCACGCCCAGCATTGTATGTGGTTACCGGGGATCGAACTCAGGACCTTGCGCTTACGAGGCAGGTGCTGGAACCACTGAGCTAACCCTCAGGCCCAAGCCTGTGAGATTTTTTAAGCACTTTGTTCAGTGGAATTATTAATTTTGGAATTCTTTTTTTTTTTTTTTGGAGACAGGGTCTTGCTTTGTAGTTCAGGCTGGTCTTCAGCTCAGTATGTAGCCCAGGCAAGCCTGGAACTCAGCAATCCTCCTGCCTCTGCCTCCCGAGTGCTGGGATTACTGGCATGAGCCATCACACCCGGCACTGTGGTGTGTGGTATTGATTGCTGGTGGGCGTGAGTCACCATGCCCAGCATTGTATGTGGGTACCGGATCAAACTCAGGACCTTGGGCTTGTGAGGCAGACGCTAGAACCACTGAGCTAAATCTCCGGCCCTAATTTGGCAATTCTTGATTCTGTGTATGTGTGAGAGAGAAGTGGTTTAAATTTGGGGGAAAATTAGATGTTTGAAATCAGCTGCTTTTTAATCTTATTTGGGATAATTGGAATATGAGAATATATTGAAAATTGGATTTTAATTTTTTTTTTTTTTTTTTGCTTTTGAGACAGGGTCTTGCTTTGTAGTTCAGGCTGGCCCTGAGCTCACTTTGTAGCCCAGGCAAGCCTTGAACTCAGCAATCCTCCTGTCTCTGCCTCCCGAGTGCTGGGATTACAGGTGTGAGCCACCACACCTGGCATTGTGGTATACAGTGTTGATTGTTGGTGGGCGTGTCTGCACGCCCAGCATTATATGTGGTTACCGGGGATTGAACTCAGGACCTTGAGTTTGCAAGGCAGGCGCCGGAACCACTGAGCTAACCCTCCGGCCCTGGATTTTAATTTTTCTGGACGAGACTTTTTTGAATATCTTCATTTAGCATTAAATTTAAAAGATTTTTGAATGTTTTAAATACAGAAAAAGATTTACTTTATAAATGATGAGGAAAATAATTTAGGATTTATAGTCAGACCTGAAAAACTGTAGTTGTGCTTATTCACAACTATCATATTTTTTTTGTATATTAGATTAGTATGAATTCAGTGAGTGTTTGAAACATAAAGTTGATATAATGGAACAATAACAGAGGAAAAAAAATACAATTCAGTTAGTAAGCCTGAAGAACTTACGTTGAGAATTGCTCTGAGAATTCTCTGTATCGAGAGTTAGATTTGCTGAGGAAGAGAGAAGCATCAGGATACACAATTGCTATTTCAAGATGACTATAATCTGTAGAACCTGTGTGTATTCTGAAATTGCTAAAACAATTAAAGCTTTTTAACATCAGATGCTAGGCAGCCTAATGTAGTTCAAAATAACTTTAAGAATTCAAAATCAAATGATAGTGGACTATGCCTAGTCAAGGTGGCTGTCAGTCTTGAATTAAAGAGCTCCTTTGGATTGCTGCAAGGAAGAAGAGAGACCATGAGAGAACTAATACAGTAAGCTGCTTGTGAATGGGGCTCTGTTCAGAATTGTATTGATTTTAGAAGTATATATTCATTAACTCCAGTTTAACAGTTTCCCCTATCAGATCGTTCTCTGAGAGGTATTCTAATTTGTTAAAAAGAAATATATAAAGAGGCAAAAACTCAAAACTTCACTTACCTAAAGACAGAATGATCTAAATAGAGTTGATATATTTAAAATTACTATTTGCACACACTTTATTTTCAAATATACTGAGGCCTTTTGAAGAAAGAACTAGAACCTTTGGAGTTACACATAAGAACAAATCCTAAATAGTCTACCAGTAGCAATTTGATTTTGGGCAGATGTAACATTCTCCCCATTACTTTTAATTTTGGAATAGTACTGTATACCTCAGTGGCAACAAATCTGTGGTACATATGCTGCAGCAGGCTGTTTATATTATTGAAAGCTCTAAAAGGTTCACCATCACTGGTATAGCTTTATTATGGGGTGTTTTCAGCAAATGATGTCATAGTTTATAGATGAAGCATGGTGTCTATAAGATGACTGAATAAATGGTTAAATTGCTTATAATTTTAAATAAAGTATGATAAATTGAGACGAGCATTTAAAATAATTTGTAGTAAATAACATAAAGTTTATTTTGTGTAACTCAACAGTTTTCTCAGTATTATTCTATACAGTCTCATTTCCTTTTTTTTTTTTAACCCCTTTCTTTCTTAAGGAGACAAGGACGGCAGCAAGGTGACCACAGTAGTGGCAACTCCTGGGCAGGGTCCAGATAGGCCACAAGAAGTCAGCTATACAGACACTAAAGTGATTGGAAATGGATCATTTGGTGTGGTATACCAAGCCAAGCTTTGTGATTCAGGAGAACTAGTTGCCATCAAGAAAGTATTGCAAGACAAGAGATTTAAGGTAAACTTCTGGGTATTTTATGTTTTTTGTTGCTTTCCTAATTATTCTTTTCAGTTGCTTCTTTTTGCTTTAGATTTCATCTGTTATGTTCATTTTGTTCAGCTAAACTACTATAGTGACTTTCTAGTTGTATATTTTATAGAGGCTAAGTATACTGAAGATTAATACTTTTGCTACCACTGCTGTGAGTGTTACGTAAAATCCTATGAAGTGAAGTTAAAATTTCTTAATTTATTCTTCAAAAAAAAAATCTTTTTCTGCATTGTGTCTTTAAGAGTCTAACACCAATTGTGACATGCATGTATTGATGTTTGACTGTACTTCTTTTCTTGAATAGTATCTTTTCACCTCTGATGCAGTATTATTATTTTCCCCTATAACTCTTTCTTAGATATCCTCCCTTCTTTTTTATTCTACCCCTAGTTCAATTTTGCCATTTATTTTTGTTTCCTTAAAAGATCCTTTACATGGCAGCTTTCCATGTCATTTTGTATTGTGGTTAAGTAAGGTGTGACCACTGTTCTGGAAAAGCACGTGATCTAGTTTCTGTCTGTTCTAGAATAGTCTAGAATAGGCTAAAGATATTTGTTTTTGAATTCTGAAAATTTTATTTCCAGTTCTCAACTTTTTTTCAAGCACTAGGTTCAAGTTGCCACATGTCTACTGGATCTTGATAGTGAGTGTTTTAGCATTATCTCAAATTGGCAAGGTTTCTTTTCTGACTCTGACTGACAGCTTTTAAGCCCCAGTGGAAAGCATTCATCTTAGTTTCCAGACATTGGGATTTGCTTTTTCCTTCTAATAGCTTATCACTTAGCATGTCACTGAGATTGTTCCATTCCTTCATTCTTAATATCCAGTTGTTGTCAAACTTGATATTCCTCTTCCCCCTCACTCTTTATTTGATGTATCTCTCTCTTTTTAGCATTCCTGGTCAGCCCTTGTCATTATTTGTCTTAATTATTCCCAAGCCTTTATGTTTGTCTCTTCTTTCCAACCCCTTTGTATAGCAGCTGCATAATCCCCAAATCTCCTTAGGCTTGTTGTTCCTTCTTCAGTAATTTGTAAAGAGAGGTTTATTTAGTTCACTCTTTTGGAGACTGGGAAAGTCAAAACAGCATAGTGTAATTTTTGGTGAGGGCCTCTGTCACTGTGTTACCTCAGCACATGGCACCTTTGTTAGAGCTTAAGCAAGAGGGACATATCAGGTGGTGATGCAGGAAGAAGCTAGAGAGTGACTGTGAAAGTGGGCTTGATCTTTTATGCAGCTATCTCTCGAGAACCAACCAGAGTCCCATGAGAACTGTGTCATTTCCTTTTCTGGACACTGTCTTCAGTGACCTAATTATTTCCCAGTAAGCTGCATCTATAAACAGTTCCACACCATCTCCCAGCACCATTAAGTGCTCCCAACACATGAGCCTTTAGAGGACACATTGAAAGTCTATACAAACCATAGCAACTTTCCTTCTCCTAACTAAACAATGTGTATATTTAAAGATTCATCTCAGATTCTTCCTCTGTGAAATTTTTTTTTTTTTTTTTTTTTTTTTTTGAGGCAGGGTCTCGCTTTGTAGTTCAGGCTGGCCCTGAGCTCACTATGTAGCCCAGGCAAGCCTTGAACTCAACAATCCTCCTGCTTCTGCCTCCCGAGTGTTGGGATTACAGGTGTGAGCCACCATGCCCGGCTGTGTGAAATTTTTTAGTTACTCCATAAACCAAATTTCTAGGTAGGTACATAGATTTTCCTATTCAAATTATTTGAGCTCTGATTGTGCCTTCAGTAAGAAATGCCATGTTTTTTCATTATAACCTCTATATGTTAGATTTTTCTCCTGGACTTTCCCACATTTGATTTTGAGGGGGTGGTTAATAATTAATGATAATAGCAAATACTCAAATCCTTAGTATGTGGACTTTTTTTTTTTACATGACAACTTTTATTTTGTCGGGATAATTTCTAGTGTGAGATTGTTACTGTATTTAGTATTTGGATAAAGAAACCTAAGCACGAAAGGGTTCTAAATTAATTATTACAGTGTCATAGGGTTAGCATTTGGATAGGATGGGCAGAGATTTGAATCTACTCAGACTCCAGAGCTTTACTATATTTTATCATCACTGAATCAAGCCCCTTTCCCCTTCTCTCTCTCACATACTGTATTAAATCTAAAGTTTATCCCAGTACCTGATTCTCTTTGTCACTGTATTAAATCATACCTCCTCCAGATAATGATTTGATTTGTCCCATTTTCTGTTGTTACATTATATTTTATTCCGTGTATATACCCTGATTTGATTCATTAGTCTGTTGATAGCTATTGAGGTTTTTTCTTTTATCAAACAATGTAGATAAGTGTTTTATTAGAATGTTTCTTTCTACCTCTATATATTTTATTTCCTGAAATATTTGAGGGCAGCTTTTAAATATGATATCTCTGAATTAGTTTGGGGAAGAATGTGCATATTTATAATAATCAGTCTTTCTGTTGGAAAATATAGTTTTTTTTTTTTTTTTTTTTGAGACAGGGCCTCGCTTTGTAGTTCAGGCTGGCTCTGAGCTTACTATGTAGTCCAGGCAAGCCTCGAACTCAGCAATCCTCCTGCCTCTGCCTCCCGAGTGCTGGGATTACAGGCATGTGCCACCACGCCCGGCTGTAGTTTTTTTTTTTTTTGGAGACAGGGTCTTGCTTTGTAGTTCAGGCTGGGCCTGAGGTCACTATGTAGCCCAGGCAAGCCTCGAACTCAGCAATCCTCCTGTTTCTACCTCTCGAGTGCTGGAATTACAGGCCTAAGCCACCACGTCTGGCACTGTGATATGTGGTATTGATTGCTGGTGGGCATGAGTCACCACGCCCAGCATTGTATGTGGTTACGGGGATCAAACTCAGGACCTTGTGTTTGTGGAGCTGGCGCCAGAACCTCTGAGCTCATCTCTGGCCCTGGAAAATGTAGTTCTTAATCAGCTTTTAAATAGAAAGTTTGATAGTTTTATTTATGGAGATCGTAAACTTTACTTACTCTATTTGGAGATGTTTAGTAGTATTTCTTGTTCTTGTGAATGACATTAAAAAACAGCAATTTATAAGGTCTGATAAAATATGGTAAATCTTTTTCTCAGCATCAGATTCATTTTGTCTTTATCAAGTTAGTTATCAATGTAACAGAGAAGCAGGCTAAAAATGTATAAAATGTATAGATAGTTCTACTGAATCAAGGTATACTTTTAAGTACATTGACCATGCAGTAACTTTTTTCCCTATTGCTTGTCTTTTATTTTGCACTTTATTTATATACTGAATTTCTCATATAAGAGAAATGGTGGGATATTTAAACTTCTGTGTTTCTGTACTTTAGTTAACATTATGGTCTCAATTACACTCATTTTTCTATAAGTGACTCAGGTTTATTCTTCTTTACATCAGAGTGGTACCCTGTGATGTATAAAATAAAATTTTATACTACGTTTTCCTTGATGGACATATAGGCTGTTTTCAAGATTTAGCTATTGTGAATTGTGCTGCTATAAACATGGGTGTGGCTGGGCGTGGTGGCTCATGCCTGTAATCCCAGCACTCAGGAGACAGACAGGAGGATTGCTGAGTTCGAGGCTTGCCTGGGCTACATAGTAAGCTCCAAGCCAGCCTACACTACAAAGTGAGACCCTGTCTCAAAAAAAAAAAAAAAGAAAAGAAAAGAAAAGAAAAATCATGGGTGTGTATGTTGGACTGTAATGCGATGTCTTTAATTCTTGGGACTATACTTATCGGGAATGGCTAGTCAAAAGCAACTTCTGCTATTCAGTTTCTGGAGAAATCTCCATACTGATTTCCATAGTGGTTATATCAGTTTATAGTCCTATCAATAATGGAGAAGGGTATCTTTATCTCCACAGCCTTGCCAGCATTTGTTATTCATTGATTTCCTGATGGTAGGCATTCTTTCTGGAGTGAGACAGAATCTCAGTTTTGTTTTAATTCCCATTTCTCGAATGGCCAGTGATGTTGAACATTTTTTCATGTATTTATTGGCCATTTGAATTTATTCATCTGAGAAGTGTCTCTTGATTTCAGTTACCCATTTTTTAATTTGGACAGTCTTATTTTTTGAGTTGTTCATATATTCTAAATATTAATTCTTTGTCAGAGAAATAGCTAGCAAAATATTTTTCCACTCTAGTTAATTTCTTTACCCTTTTGGTGGTTTCTTTTGCTGTACAGAGGCTTTTTTTTTTTTTTTTTTGAGACAGGGTCTCGCTTTGTAGTTCAGGCTGGCCTGAGCTCACTATGTAGCCCAGGCAAGCCTCCAATTTAGCAATCCTCCTGTCTCTGCCTCCCAAGTACTGGGATTACAGGCATGAGCCACCACGCCCGACATTGTATGTGGTTACTGGGGATCAAATCAGGGACCTTGCTCTTGCTAGGCAGGTGCTGGAACCACTGAGCTAAATCTCCGGCCCCATTTGTTGATTCTTGATGTTGATCTTGTACATTTGTGGTTCTGCTCAGAAAGCCTTTGCCTAAGGCTATGTCTTTAAAGTTTTACTTATAATAATTTTGTCTTCCAGAAGATTGTTTCTATTTTAAAATACTGATTTTTGATCCATTTTGATTTTATTTTAGAGTGTGGTGAGACATATGGGTTAGGTTAAATTTTTTGCATGTGGATAGCCAGTTTTCCCAGCATCATATGTTAAAGAGGCTATTTTTCCTCTGGCAGAAATATTTGTCAGTGTACTTGGAGATGTTTCTGCATTCTCTTTAATTCTGTTTAATATAGTGAATCTTTAAAATTTGTTATTATAATACCCACATTTTTATCAGGTCTCAAAATACTCACCCTCCTGTTGACCACACCAGGGATCAAACGCTAGCCCTTGTGCATCCAAGGTTGATGTGGTACCACTTGAGCTAAATCCCTGGCCTTATTGACATTTTCTAAAGTAGTTCTCAAAATTCTCTTTCATAGAATGTCTTTAGTTACATTTTCATTGCTTCTTATATGTCCCGAATGAATTAAAAATATTTACCTTTCATGGTTGTTTTGATTGTAGGAAAAGCCACAGGTGGCACAGTACCTGATCTAGTGAATAAAGTGGATGAGGGCACATTGCAATGTTTTATTTGACAGAAATAGCCATACTAGAAGCAGTATGTGACTTGGGACATTGTCATGATGGGAGGGTGAAACCAGTTGCCCATCTTTCAGGCCCTTTTCTATGCACATTGTTAACTGCTCTTACAATATTCAGAGTTCCCACTACTGTCTTGGGTACTTAACTCAGCTTGCACAATTTTTATAAAGTCAAAAGCAATAGTCAAATCACTTTTTTGTTGAATCTTGATTGATATGTTTTTTTCTGAATTGGGTTGTAGGATCATAACCATAGCCCCAAGTTTCATTTCTTTTTTTTTTTTTTTTTTTTTTTTTTGCTTTTTGAGACAGGGTCTCGCTTTGTAGTTCAGGCTGGCCCTGAGCTCACTATGGTGCCCAGGCAAGCCGCCACGAACTCAGCAATCCTCCTGTCTCTGCCTCCCCAGTGCTGGGATGACAGGCGTGAGCCACCACGTCCGGCACTGTGGTATGCGGTGTTGATTGTTGGTGGGCGTGTCTCCACGCCCAGCATTATATGTGGTTACCGGGGATCGAACTCAGGACCTTGCGCTTGCGAGGCAGGCGCCGGAACCACTGAGCTAACCCTCTGGCCCCCAAGTTTCATTTCTTGTGAAATTTTATAGAGGACTGGGGTCTGAAGTGGCACAGTCATCCAGCTCCAGTGAATTGACAAAATTTCATGTCAATGCACTGTTACTGAGCAACAATTATGGCACAGTTTAAAACACCTCTCAGCTGTAGCCTACAGCTGACCGACTGCACTGAGTAAGTTGAAATTTGATGCATGCTGTACTAAGGTTTTCTTTACTGGAATTTGAACCCTTTTTTATTATTGCAGAAGAGAAACTGTTAACTTGGCCCATTGTGAAAGTATCAATTAGAAAAATGAAATACTATTAGTAAAGTAAAGAAAGCCCCCAGAACCTTCACTTTAAATTCTTTACTATTGGATTCTATGTAGGCTTTTTATATATCTTTGTCTTTGTATCTATATTTATATCGCCAGAGAATAGCCACGATCCATTGTTAATACCACAGGTATCATGGGTCAGATTTTACCCTTGAACGATAATGTAAGAAGAGTTGGTGTATATCTTTTAAATGAACCACAGCTAGGAAAGCTGAGGTAACACAAAAGCAGGGCTAATGTTTTATTATGCTTTTGTCCTCTTTTTATATTTTGACAAAGGGAGGTGTCCACAGTAGTTTAAGAATAGTAATATACACTGATGATACCTCCAGCTCATTCCAGCAAGGATTATGTAAGCAGGTCTTTTATCAGTTAACCTAATACTAAATTAATACAGATATGTCCAAAGATCTCTTTGAAGGTAATGATGTTCTTATATAATATTTTATAATTTAAAAATTACTTTCATGTACAGACATTTGATTCTTGTTACTTTTGAGATAATTTCAAACTTAAATTGGCCAGATAATACAAGAAATCCCTTAAACCTTTCATCTAGATTTCCTACATACTAATATTTGGGATTTGTTATTTTTATTCTACCTGTATACACATATTATTTCTTGAAATATTTGGATATAACTTTAAGCCTGATATGCCTTTATTCTTGAACTATTTCATGTCTATTTCTATATTTAAGGACATTTGCTTTCAAAACCATACATCAATTAAGAAAATCAGGAAAATAATAGTTGTACAATAGTGTTATATAACACACAGATCTTATTTTAGTATTTCTGGTTGCCCCATTAATGGCTTTTATAGCAAAAGCAAGTAATAGGTCACATATTTAGTTGTCTTATTAGGTTGTTGTCTTAGATACTTTTGTCATACCTGACATCCAACTTTAAAGGGGAAAACTATTTCACCCACAGTTGGTGGAGGTTTTAGTCCATAGTTGGCTGGCTCCAAGACATATGCCAGACAGAGGACAGCAAAAGCAGGTAAAGGAGCTTACATCTTTCTGCCTTTTTATCTTATCCAGACTACTTAGGGAGGGTAGTAGTCATCCCATTTCCTAGGTGCTTGAGCCTAGCCTTGTACCATGAATTAGTCACACATTCTGGATTTAGCCATTTCTAAATAAGCCTCCTCTAAGGCTTGGTGAGGCTTTGAGGGGACATCTAGACACAAACCAAAGTAGTTGTTAATAATCTTCGATTATTGTCATTCATGACATTCACATTTGTAAACATTATACACCTTTTTTTTTTTTTTTTCTGAGACAGGGTCTTGCTTTGTAGTTCAGGCTGGCTCTGAGCTCACTATGTAGCCCAAGCAAGCCTCGAACTCAGCAATCCTCCTGTCTCTGCCTCCCGAGTGCTGGGATTACAGGCGTGAGCCACCACACCTGGCAATAGACCATTTTTTTGGTTTGTTTAATGTTTCTTAAGTAGAGAATATTTTTGTCAAGCATACCTAAGAATTATTCTTTTTTTTTTTTTTCTGAGACAGAGTCTTGCTTTGTAGTTCAGGCTGGCCCTGAGCTCAATATGTATCCCAGGCAAGCCTCCCAACTCAGCTGTCCTCCTGCTTCTGCCTTCCAAGTGTTGGGATTACAGGCGTGAGCCACCACACCCAGCACTGTGGTATGTGGTATTGATTGCTGGTAGGCGTGAGTCACCACACCCAGCATTGTATGTGGTTACCAGGATCGTACTCAGGGCCTTACACTGGTGAGGCAGGCGCTGGAACGACTAAGCTAAATCTCTGGCCCCGAAGAATTATTCTTAATGCATTCTATCAGGGGGCTGATAGTGTTCTTTTTCCTTTTACTAATAATATTGAGTTCTGTTATTTTAATGTGTACTAGGTTTTTTCCTTGCAAATTTTGACTTTGTTTCCCTTTGTCATTAATAAATATTCTGTGGGAAGATATTTTAGATTATGTAAATAACTCATGTTTCATCAACCTTTTACCAACTAAATTTAGTATACATTCATTGATGAGTGTTTGAACCAATGCCAAATAGTGGTTTTCAAACCTTATTTCTTCTATAATAAGGATTGAAATTCTATAGTAAGTATTATAAGAAATAAAGACCTGTTATCTTTATTTGACTACATCATGGACTCATTAAATGAGTTATAATCTTTAGCCATTTATCTTGATACTTAAATTGCTTTGGAATTGGCCAGTGAAAGCCTTCTAAATCAAAGTCGTATTATCCAGTGAAACTAGATGGTAGGGTTATGTGTGTGTGCATGCACATGTGTATATATACATGTATGTATGTTTTCAGTATGTCTTTCTGTTATAAAGTTCATACTTCCAAATTCAGAAGAATGCTACAGCATTTTATTCCTTCTCTTTGTATTTGAAGCTACTTTTTTTTTTTTTGTGGAGACAGGGTCTTGCTTTGTAGTTCAGCCTGGCCCTGAGCTCACTGTGTAGCCCAGGCAAGCCTCCAACTCAGCAATCCTCCTGTCTCTGCCTCCCAAGTGCTGGGATTACAGGTGTGATCCACCATGCCTGGCACTGTGGTATGGATTGCTGGTGGGCGTGAGTCATCACGCCCAACATTGTATGTGGTTACTGGGATCGAACTCAGGACCATGCACTTACGAGACAGGTGCCGGAACCAGTGAGCTAAATCTCTGGTCCTTGAAGCTTCTTTTTTCCAGAGTGAGAAACTTGATTCTCATTTTGCCCAATATATTTATTTATTTGCTCATTCCTAGAATTCACAAAGTAGTTTCAGAACTCTAACTCAATACATAACCTCTAGGACAGCATATTTCCGAGTAAGAGGTCAGTATTTGTTTCTACTTTTAATTTCCTTTGGCCTAAAAGGCATATGAGCTTATGTATTCTGTTGAGACAATATGTGGGTTAGTTTATCAAAACAGTTTTCTTTCTCCTTAGTATAGTTCATTAATTTGAAATCACTTGGCTCATCTTTTCTGTATGTGTCCTTTCTGGTAACTATACCCCTTTTTGATATTTAAAAGCATTATTTTTGTTTTGTCTCTGTGAAATACTAACATGGTCCCAAAAGTCAGAAATTTACAAATGTTATTCCTTTCTTTCAGTTCTGTTTCCACTCATTCTCTGTGGATAACCAATTTTATTATGTTCTGCTTATCTTTTTCTGGGTTTCTTTTGAACAATAGCAGGTAGTATAATTTTCATGGTTTCTGTCTTACACAATTGATATCATTCTTGAGATACTTCTGTTTCCGACAGATCATTGCATATCAGTTCAGAGACTCTTCTCATTCTTTCAAAGACTTTATATTATTGCGTAGGTGATTTAGCCATTCTCCTGATTATTGGAGTTGTGAATAACCTCGTGCAGATATATTTTATATCAGAGATGTAACATCAAGGGAAGTTAATAGAAATGGAATTGTAGAGTCAAAATGTGAACACGTGCATAGTTTGATTTCACTAAGTGCCCCTCCTTACAGTTATAGATTATAACGTTCTTTGCAATAATGTATGACTGCCTATCTGACCATCAGCCTGCCTTTAGAAGTTGCTTTATTTTTTCATTTGCTAATCTGATAGATGAGAAATGGTATTTTGTGTACTTCTGAACTGTCACATTTTGGGGTTGGGTTATGGGAGCATATTTTTAAAGTGATTGATTGGCTTTATCCAGTCCACACTTAAAGAGTTCATTCTTCTTACAGGATGTATGTAGTATATGGTATTTAGGGCTTTGTAAGAATATTTGATACCATTTGTACCATGTAAGAGTATCTTCGTCATCCCCCTATACAATTGTATTTATTGTTTATTTATTATATGGTTTTGTATTATGATTAGAAAGCCTTCCCTTTATGCTCAAATTAAGGAGAAATGAATGTATTATCTTCTAGTAAACGCAAGAAAAATTTTTTACATTTAGATCCTGAATTTATTTGGTCCTATGCATGATATGAGTCATGGATCGAATTTTACCCTTTTTAGACCTATTTAAATACAATTTATTAGAAAGTATTAATTTATCAATGTATTATAGTAATAATTTGTTATTTATTCCAGTGATTTGAAACATTACTTTTTTTTTTTTCCTCCTTTTTGAGACAGGGTCTTGCTTTGTAGTTCAGGATGGCTCTGAGCTCACTATGTAGTCCAGGCAAGCCTCGAACTCAGCAATCCTCCTGCCTCTACCTCCCGAGTGCTGGGATGACAGGCGTGAGCCACCATGCCCGGCACTGTGGTATGCGGTATTAGTTGCTAGTGGGCGTGAGTCACCATGGCCAGCATTGTACGTGTTTACCAGGGATCGAACTCAGGACCTTGCGCTTGTGAGGCAGGCGCTGGAACCACTGAGCTAACCCTCGGGCCCTGAAACATTACTTTTATATGCTAAATGTTCACATCTACTTGGGTCTGTTCCTGAATCTTTAGTTTTGTTGCATGAGGTATTTTGCTCACTTCTATGAAATTACCACACAGTTTTAATTATAGACTTTCTAATGTCCTTTAACATTTGGTAGGAGTAACCTGCCTTTGTCTCTTTTCCTTTGGCGTTTTCCTACCTATTTTTATATAAAATCTCAAAAGCATTATGATTTTATTCCTTTATTAGTTCAAATGATTTGGCAGTGGGTGGGTGGGTTGATCCTTTATATAATTCTAGTGGCACATACACAGCTTCATAACAAAGTACTTTTGTGAGAACTAAGGGAAAACAAACATGAAGAAAATACATTTTAGAAAACTAAAACTTATGTTTCAGACTAGGCACTGAAGCTGCTTCTATAAAAACTTACCAAGTATTTCCCTGATAATCACTAACAGAAGTTGTCTTGAAAATATTGACTTATAAGACCTCTTCTGGGAAAAGACCATTTGTGTCTTCTTTTTTTCATTTCTTTGTTGTGGTTAGTTGTAATTTTTTGGTGCTGTTGTAATTTTTTTTTGCAACTTCTCTCCTTTTCTCTTAATCTGACAGTTTAGACAGCATAGAGTTTCGGTTCAGCAGAGACCAAAGTGAAACTAAGCATACATATACATATATATATATGTGTGTGTATATATATATGTGTGTGTATATATATATATAGAGAGAGAGAGTTGCAGTCATATATATATGTATATATATGCATGCTCCCAGACTAGCCTCAAACTCACAGCAATCCTCCTGCGTCTGCCTCTCAAGTTCTCAGATTGCAGGTGTGAACCATCATGGCAGGTATAATTTTTTTGAGTTCTGAGTGTTGATTTTACATTCTGCAAATTGAGTCATATATATGTTTGTATACACACACACACTCACACATATCCATATTTTCCATGACACTCTTACTCATTTTTTTATATTACCATTTAACAAAAATCTTTACTTGAGTACATACAATTTGTCATTGGTTTTCATCACTTAAAGAAAATTGCTATAGATTGTCTCTTGGCTGTGTAATATTCTATCAAATTGGATCACAGGTAACAGCTAAAGATATCCGTATTTCTAAGAAACACTATGCATAGGAATGAGACTTTCACATTGTTTTTTGTCTTCTGGATCTCTGAATTTGATGTTTTCTGCTTATAAAGGGAAAAATTCCTGCTTTCTATAATCACAGAATCCTAAATATGTTAATGAAATTAGAGTAAATGAAACATTCAAAGATAGTGCTTACAAAAAATTACTAGGAAAATCACATCTTTTTCTCATACGTATCAGCTGTGTGGACAGAGGTATTGTAAGGTTTAGTGTAAGGATGTCTCTCAGTGATGTGGTAAGAAAGCAGCTCCCCAGTGACAGGAGCTCTGAAGAACTGTTATATTAAGGCCATTAATAGTAATGTACAATCATACTATTCTACAGGAGACATGAAGTCCAGTACAGTGAAGTTAAAAAAAAGACAAAGAAATCTGTCCAAAAGAGTTACGAAAGAAATCTGTCCAAAGAAAGAAAGAAATCTGTCTAAAAGAGTCCAAAAGAGAAAGAAATCTGTCCAAAAGAAATCTGTCCAAAAGAGTTATAAAAGACCTGCAATATCAAAGAGCATTGTAATATGCAACTTTTCTACTTTTCTCTCTCTCTTTTTTTTTTTCCCCTTTTGAGACAGGGTCTTGCTTTGTAGTTCAGGCTGGCTCTGAGCTCACTATGTAGTCCAGGCAAGCCTCGAACTCAGCAATCCTTCTGTCTCTGCCTCCCGAGTGCTGGGATTACAGGCGTGAGCCACTACACCCGGCCCTGTGGTATGTGGTATTGACTGCTGGTGGGTGTGAGTCTCCACGTCCAGCATTGTATGTGGTTACCGGGGATCAAACTCAGGACCTTGCGCTTGCGAGGCAGGTGCCGGAACCACTGAGCTAACCCTCCAGCCCTCTACTTTTCTCTTAATCTGACAGTTTAGACAGCATAGATTTTTGGTTAAGCAGAGACCAAAATAAAACTATTTTATTTCTCCCAGCAAATTTTTGACACTGTTACTTGGAAACAGTGAAGCAGCAATTAAAGGTCTGTAAGTTGAAGACAAAATATTTACTGTAGTAACCTGTGTGTCTAAAAGGGTTTCTTGATATGATACATTTGCCAAGAACCATGTAAAGAAAAACAAAGCTACATTTTTGTACTTCAGTTGCAGTTTTTCCACATTTTTTGGCTTTTCTAGTAGGATATGGCATGTAAGACAACTTCTAATGATTTGATGGACACTGTTGAATCTCTAATAGTATTTAACACTACATGAGACTTTGAGAGTTTTTTCATTATCAGTGTTTGTGCTCTAAAGTTTCTAATTTGGCAGATCATGGAGCTTCACAGGAATTTATAGATGTAACTGAAAGAACTAATCTTAGTGGCAGCATTTTAAAAAAGGAGCATCTTTCCTTGAAATCCTCTTGACTACTTTGCCTCCATGGCTTCCAAATAATAAAGCCCCAAAAGGCATGGAACAAACATTAGATGCTTTTTCAGAGGTGTTTAAGAATGCTTTATTATACTGAGTGATACCTAAGTTCTGAGGAAGTGACCCACGTCCCCTCAGCCAGCAAGAGAATAACGATTCCAGGAGCTGTTACTGCATTGAGGGAAACCACTCTTCTGGGAATTTATTCTAGTTATAACATACACGCACAAAATTTACAGTCTTGTATTAGGGCCTCTCTGATCCTCAAAATCAATGCCAGAAAACTGGCAGATCTGTCTAAAAGGAAGTGAAAAACTTAGCAAAGTTAGCTTTTGTGTCTCTTGTTGGTGTTGTGCAGGCACTGTAAGTAAACCTGGCTCAACCCAGCCCTCCAGGCACCGTGGACTAAGAACTATTTTATTGCCTGACATAGAGGGTATTGGAGGTTGAGCCTTTGTAGGCCATGGTGCAACTCAGGGTAAGGCCACTGGTGCCCCTCAGCTGCATTACCCAGAAGGTGGGAGTGAGCCAAGGCCACAGAGCACATAGGCAGCCAGGCACTGATGTCAACTCTGCTGCTGGCCAGCCAGCCCTGAGCACCTGCCTTTTTAAAAAGAATTTATTTTGCCATGTGAACTTTGATGTTAATTTATCTAAGCCCATAAAAAAAATATATATATATATATATATTTTTTTTTTTTTTTTTGAGACAGGGTCTCACTGTAGTTCAGGCTGGCCCTGAGCTCACTATAGCCCAGGCAAGCCTGGAACTCAGCAATCCTGCCTCTCCCTCCCGAGTGCTGGGATTACAGGCATGAGCCGCCATGCCCAGCATTGTGGGGTGTGGTACTGATTGCTGGTGGGCGTGAGTCACCACACCCAATATTATATCATTGTTGTTGGTTACTGGGATGGAACCGGGGACCTTGTGCTTGCTAGGCAGGCGGCAGAACTGGCCAATTTTGGTATTTTTAAGTGTGATTTCATTAAAGTTATACGTAGGAGAATTGGCACTTCTGACGTTAAATTATTTTATCCAGGGGTAAGAGATATCTTTTCACTTGATCTAGTCTACTTCTGTGTCTTGGAAGAGTTTTACTGCTACAGATTTTTTGACATTTTTCAAGTTATATTTTGGTTGCTTTTACATACTTTTTCTTTTCTTCATCTTTCCTTCTGTCACTCTTTGCTTTTAAAATATAAGGATTCTTTGCTTCACTTTATATTAAACTAGCTGTGGCTGAAAAATAATATTCAATTTATTTGTCAGCTTGTTTCTCTTGATTATCATAAAATAATAGGAATTTGTCTGACAATTTAAGAATAAATAACATCTGGGATTTGTGACTATGTAGCATTTGCTTAGGTCTTCATTAAATAATTCAATGTTTCCCAAAAAGAGATTGAAATTAAGTCCGTTCCTTTCTCAAACTAACTGGCTGAACCTCTAAGGGGCACTGAGACACAATTTCTTTCAGTGAAAAGGTGAGAAGTAATGGTCAGAGAAAAAGAAAACCAAGAATAGCTGCTTCTCTATCAGTAGTCCCATAAATTGTATGTAAGATACTAATTTTAAAAGCATTTTGGGTTTAATAGGCTTAATTTTGGTAGTGTTTTCCCAGTTTATACTGTGACAGATTATTTAACTTGAAAGACTGTCACTTGGGCAGTTGGGAAATATTTGATAGAAAATACTTGTCCTGTAAGGGTAAAGTTCAGTTAGATAGCTAATTAATGTAGGAGACCTTTAATGTTAGAACAAGGAGATCAATATTACCCCCCAAAGTGCTTGCTAAGGCTAATTTGAAAATTAGTAAGTTACATTTTTCATTAATTAGTGATCTTAGCTTCATTAACTATTAATTTCAGTTCTCCTTAGAACCAAATGATAGGTTTCAGATCGGCTTAGTTTCACTTGTTGTGCGTTGGGGTGGGTAGAGGGTAGCGGGTATGAAGTGTAACTATTGTGAAGTATAACTTGTGAAGTGAGTGTGGGCCTACTTATATATATGTATATATATGTGTATATTAAAAGTAGAAATATATATATATAATATATATTTCTTTCAGTGAAAAGATGAGAAGTAATGGTCAGAGAAAAAGAAAACCAAGAATAGCTGCTTCTCTATCAGTAATCACATAAACTGTATGTAAGATACTCATTTTAAAAACATTTTTCGTTTAACAGGCTTCATTTTGGTAGTGTCTTCCCAGCTTATACTGTGACAGAGTTTTTAACTTGAAAGACTGTCACTTGGGCCTACTTTTAGTAAATAAATAAATATGCTGTTTTGAAAAGAACAGATAATACATGGTTTTGATCATTACAAATACAATTGTTCTCTTTGAAAGTTTGGAAATAACATAGAAGAAGACAGCTTTGGCTCACTACTTAGTATTTTTTAAAAACTTGAATTTAAATGCCTTGTGTAGCAGTGTTCTTTGGCTTGTAAAAAAATGTTAAGCAAAAACTAAAAACCAGGTAGAAGAGAAAGAGAACAGCAGCAAGTCAGATGTATAAAAACTTGAGCTGCTATGTAGTTGTAAGAAAGTAACAGCAAAGCTACTGTTTTCAAATGCAAGCTGCCCTGTCAGAGGAGTACAATGTCTCTAGAGAAAGATCTCCATTAAGTAAACCTGCCACACTTAGTTACTGGGAGGAACTGCCTGTAGGAAGGTTGGCCTGGCCTCAGTAAGAAAAGGGGTTTGAGAACTAAGCAAGTAAGACCATGTTCTTTGCAATGGGAAATCAAAAAGTTCATGTTCATGATTGCCATACTAAGATTCCTAAGGATAGAGACTGTTTTTGGGGCCTTAATACTGTCCCAAGTGCCTAGGTGGGTAATGAATGAAATATATGCTTCTAAATATTACTGATTTTAGAGACTTTACAAAGGTTATTGTAGAAAGCTTCTATTGATTTTTGGTTAAAATTTTGTGTGTAGTTTTATTCTCTGCATTATTGTGGGGAATGGGGGAGAGGCATGATATTTCTGGTCCTGAAGGTCTTCTTTCTGGCTTTTAGCAGTTAAAATGACTTGAGAGAAATAAAACTTTTTTTGCGGGGGAGGACAGAATCTTGCTTTGTAGTTCAGGCTGGCCCTGAGCTCACTATGTAGTCCAGGCAAGCCTTGAACTCAGCGACCCTCCTGCCTCTGCTTTCCAAGTGCTGGGATTACAGGTGTTTTTAAGCCACCACACCCAGCATTGTGGTATCTGATAGTGATTGCTGGTGGGTGTGAATCACAGCACCTGGTATTGTTGTATGTGGTTACTGGGGATGAACTCAGGATTTCGCGCTTGCTGGGCAGACACCGGAACCACTGAGCCAATTCTCCAGCCTCACTCATCCTGTTTTGTGCATTAAATCTCTGTCATTAATTCTAGTTGTGATTTTTATTGTTTCTTCTGTAGGGGTTGGTTTTGCTTTGTTCTTGCATTTCTAAGACCTTGAGGTACAGCGTTAGGTTATTTGAGATCTCTTTTTTTATTTATATGTTAATAGCTAAAAGCTTCTCTCTTAAAACTGCCTTTGCTGCATCATCAATATGTGGTGTGATATGTTTACAGTGTCATTTGGTTTTAGAAATTTTTTAATGCCCTGTGATTTCTTTAGTGATACGCTGAACGTAAGTGAATTTTTAATTTCCATGTGTTAGTGTGTAGTCTATGTGCTTTCTCTTGCTGTTGATTTTATTCCAGTATTATCTATTAAGATGCAAGAAATTATTTCAATTTCTTGTATGTGTTATGACTTGCTTTATGGCCTAAAACAGTCTTTTTTTTTTTTTTTTTTTTTTTGAGACAGGGTCTCGCTTTGTAGTTCAGGCTAGCTCTGAGCTCATTATGTAGCCCAGGCAAGCCTCAAACTCAGCAATCCTCCTCTCTCTGCCTCCCGAGTGCTGGGATTACAGGCGTGAGCCACCATGCCCAGCACTGTGGTATGTGGTGCTGATTGCTGGTTGATTGCTGGTTGGCGTGAGTCTCCATGCCCAGCATTGTATGTGGTTACCAGAGATCGAACTCAGGACCTTGCACTTGCAAGGCAGGCACCGGAACCACTGAGCTAACCCTCCGGCCCTAAAACAGTCTTTTTTAAATACTGTTTCAGGAGCAGAAAAGCATGTCTTCTATAATTGTTGGATGAAATATTCTTTAAGTATTTAAGACTATTTGATCTAGAGTAAGGTTCAGCAAAGTTGATTTTGTTTTTGGTTTGATGGACATAATTAGTGAGAGTATTAAAGTCAGCTACTATTAGTGTTTATGTCTTTCTCTGCACCCAAACCAGTGATATCCCCACATAGCTTTGTGGCTGTGGGCTGGTGAGGTGATCCATTTGTTCCTGAGACCACCCTGTCTGTGTATCTGGGGGTGTGGTAACCATCCAGTCAAAAGCATGAATATCCCCAGTTATGTTAGTGGTTGAGGAAAGCAAACAGATCACTCAGTTTTGCGCTGGAAGTGGATAACAGAACCAACAAATCCATGAGGCATTATTCAGGGACCTTCAGAACCATTCCCCTCAGGAGACTATGAATGATGGAGCTGCTCCTCATTACACAGCTTGGTACTGCCAACCATCAAGCCCTCCACAGCCTGAATTCCCCACTGCTTAACCTTCTCAGCAGTCTTCAAGTAGCTTCCCCCTTCTCCATGAATTTGTTGCAGGGTATCCTCAGGGAACGGTGAAATACTGTTTTTCTGTGACTTCTCATCCCCAGAGTGGTAGAGTCTCAAACAATAAGGCACTACTTAAAATAGCTTCTGATTATTCCACTTCAGAATATGTCAAATACTACAGTGTATTTCTTGTCTAAAGCTAACCTGCTCTTGGGAGGAGTCACTTTTAAAGAAAGTCTCCACACTGGATTAACAGTTTGTAATAAGTGTGGAATTTTCTTGTGGCTAGTGCTTCTGGTCTGTTTACCACTAAGCCATGCAAGCCCTTTCTGGGCTTACCCTTAGGCTAGTGCAGTTACAACCAGCTACCCACCCTCATCCTCACCATCATACCCAGAATTTGGGTGCATTGTTACAGAGCTCTTTTCTCTCTCTCCCTCCCTTCCTCCCTCCCTCCGTCCCTCCCTGGGGTCAAACTCAAAACCTTACGCTAGCTGTGGGGCCACTGAGCTAAATCCTTACCCCTTGTATTTTTTTTTTCTTCTTGTTTTTGTGGTACTTGGGCTGGCATTCATAACTTTGGTGCTTGCAAGGCAGATGGCGGCACCACTGAACTAAATCCCCTGCCCACAGGTGCTTCATTCTTTCTCTACATTGTCTTTCTGTTTCTGTGTGGCTTGAGCTTTCCTGTCATCTTCTTTTATTTCTTGGGAGTGTTTCTTCTTCATGAGGTTGTTTTCCAGCTTCCTGGGTTCCAGGTTGTGCAGAGGCTATTAACTGCTATTTGACCCATGTCACCATCTTGATTTCCTTTAAAGATGGTCTTCCAAAATTCACCCTTTTAAAGTTTACAATTCATTGATTTTAGTGTAGAGTATTTTCATCACCTGAAAACAAAACTCTATACATGCCCATTAAATAGCACTTCCCATGCTTTCCTCCCTCTTGTCTCTGTAAACCACTAATGTACTTAGGGACTTTACCTGTAAATTTTATGTGATTAGAATTATAGAGTATAGGATATTTTATGTCTGGCTTCTTTCAATTGCAATAATTTTTTTAGCCTTTGTTTTTGTAGTACCAAGGATTGAATAGAGGGTCTTGTACATGCTAGGCAGTCACTGTACCACCTGAGTTACATCCCCAGCCTGCTTGCCCACCTGCCCACCTGCCCACCCATTGCTTGTTTCCTCCCTCTCTGCCTCCCTGCCTCCCCCACCTTTCATTTTCTTAATTGCCTAAGTTGGCTGTATATACTTACTTTCCCATCACTGGGACAAAATACCCACCTGAAAGGGGGAAAAGTTTATTTTGACTCATGGTTTCAGATCCTTTAGTCCATGGTTGGCTGACTCTCAGGCAGCAATAACATGGTAAGATGGGAGTGGCTGAGGAAAGCTGCTCACTCATGGCAGCCAGGAAGCAGGGTAAAAGAAGGAGCCTGAGACAAGAACTTACCCTTTCATGTTATGACCCTAGTGGCCATATCCTCCAACAAGGCCCTATCTCCAATAGCATGTTCAACTACAAACTAGTTTGTTAGTCCTCTGATAGTTATAGTGCCCCTGTGATCCAGTCACCGTCCAATAACTCCATCCCTGAATACATGAGACTTTTGGGGTACACTGGAAACCTAAACCTTAACATTGGACTTGAACTTTCAGTCTCTGCCTCATGAGTGCTGGTATTATAGGCATACACAATCAGACCCAGCTCTCAAAATAATGTTTTTGAAATTACCGTGTTATAGGCCACTTCCAAGATATGTCTATTTTTTTTTTTTTTTGAGACAGGGTCTCGCTTTGTAGTTCAAGCTGGCTCTGAGCTCACTATGTAGCCCAGGCAAGCCTTGAACTCAGCAATCCTCCTGTCTCTGCCTCCCGACTGCTAGATTTACAGGCGTGAGCCACCACGCCTGGCAAGATATGTCTATTTTTAAAATTTATTTTATTCTTGTTAAATAGCATCCCATTGCATGACCGTGTCATATTTATCTGTTAGCTGATAAACATCTTTGGTGTGTTTATATTTTCTGATTGTTATGAATAATGCTACTATGAGTACTTGTATACAAGGGTTTTAGTGACTTTTTTTTTCCTATTTGTTGTATACCTAGGAGTGGAATTTCTGAGTCATATGATGATTCTATAATTAATACCTTGATGAAATAGTAATCTATTTTCCCAAAGTAGCTGTATCATTTTGCAATGTCATATGATAAAGGAGCACTGAAATTTCTCCATGTTCTCAAAAACACTTGGCTATTTACTAGGTTGATTAAATCCAACTTAGTAAGTTTGAGTGGTATCTCACTGTCAACTTAATTTGCATTTATCTGTCTTTTATTTCATACTGTATGTATATATTGAGGTTTTCATATAAGAGAAAGCATGCAATATTGAGCTTGTATGTCTTGATTTTCTTCACCTAACATTATGGTCTCAAGGTGTGTTCATTTTCCTACAAATGACCCAATTCTGTCCTTTTTTTTTTTTTTTTTTTGAGACAGGGTCTCAGTTTGTAGTTCAGGCTGGCCCTGAGCTCACTATGTAGCCCAGGCAAGCCTTGAACTCAGCAATCCTCCTGCCTCTGCCTCCCGAGTGCTGGGATTACAGGCTTGAGCCACCAAGCCCGGCATCTGTGGTATGAGGTACTGATTGCCAGTGGGTGCACCACGCCCAGCATTGTGTGTGGTTACTGGGGATTGAACCAGGGACCTTGCGCTTGCGAGGCAGGCGCTGGAACCACTGAGCCAAATCTCCAGCCCCAATTCTGTCCTTTTTATAGTAGAGTAATACTCCATTGTGTATATAAATACCACTTTTTTGTCCATTCATTTGTTGACGGACATATAGGCTGTTTCCAAAATTTAGCAATTTTGAATTGCACTGCTGTGAATATGGGTATGCATGTATCACTGTTATTTGATGTCTTTTATTCTTTTGGGAAGATACCTAGATGGGGAATAGCTAGGTCAAATGCAACTTTTACTTTCTTGAGAAATCTGATTTCCATAGTGATTATATCAGTATATAGTCCTATCAACAATCTGAAAGGACTCCCTTCTCTCCATAGCTATGCTAGCATTTGTTACTGGTTGATTTCTTGACAATAGCCATTTT
>PVIC010006689.1:23175-53431 GCA_004025085.1 Thryonomys swinderianus
TGGTTACCGGGGATTGAACTCAGGACCTTGCGCTTGCGAGGCAGGCACTGGAACCACTGAGCCAACCCTCCGGCCCTCATTTAGCATTTTTAATGGTAGAGTGATATTCCATTGCATATATTTTTTTCATCCATTCATCTGATGGACATTTAGGCCACTTCCAAGATTTGAGTATAAGAAGTTGTACTGCCATACCATGGCTGTTTTGAATAGTGGAGTAATGTAGCAGTCAGTATTGGAATGCAGGTGATACATGATTTGCCATGATGAGCCTTTAAAAATATATTTGTTAGCCATTTGAGTATCTTCTTTGTCTATTCCTGTCTTTTGACTGACTTTTAAATTGATTTATTTTGTTGTTGCTATTATCTTTTGTTTTTTCCTTTGGAGTTTTAGGAATTCCTTGTCAGATGTGGCTTAATTAATGTTGTCTCCCAACACGTGTATTTTCTTTCCTATGCAGAGGCTTTTTAGTTTTATGTAACTCTACTTGTTTTGCTTTTATTGGCCTGTTCATTTGTTGTCATTTATAAGAAATCATTGCCAAAACCAATATCAGGAAACTTTCTTCTGTTTTTTTTTTCCCCCCTGGGAGTTTATCATCTCAGAACAAGTCTTCAATCTATTTTCAGTTTTTATATATGCTGTAAGATAAGGATCCACTTTAATTCTTGTGGATATAGATACCTTGTTTTTTCAGCACTGTTAACTGAAGAGGCTGACATTTCCTCTTTGTGTATTCTTGGCACACTTGTCAAAGATCCTTGACTTTTAGATTGAATTCTGGACTTTCTGTTCTGTTGCATTGATGTTTGTGTCATTTTATGCTAATATCACACTGATTTGATTATTGTGCCTTTGTAAAATAATTTGAAATCAGGAAATGTGATACTTCCAACTTGTTTAGAATTGCTTTGACTGTTTGAGGTCTGTTGTAGTTCTATGTGATTTTTTTTTTCTATTTCTGTACAAGTCTTTAGGGTTTTGATACAGGTTGCACTGAATTTGTAAATGGCAATACTTGTATAAAATTAGTCTTCTAACCTGTGGGCATAGGGTGTCTTTCCATTTATTTGTATCCGCTTTAATTTCTTTCATCAATGTTTTATGCTTTCCAGCTTAGTCTTTCATCTCCTTCATTGCCCCATACCCCCATGGTACTGTACTAGGATTTGAATCCAGGGCCTTCTCACTGAGCCACACCCCCAACCCTTTAAAAAATTTTTTTTATTTTGAGACAGGGCTTCGCTAAGTTGCCCAGCTGGTCTTGAATTTGCGATCCTCCTGCCTCAGCCTTTTAAAGTGCTGGGATTAAAGGTATGTGCCACTGCACCCAGATCCTTTGTTAATTCTTATGTATTTTTTCTTTTTGGTGCTGTTGTAAATGGGGTTGTTTTCTTTCTGAGTTTCCTTTTGGATAATTTGTTGCTGGTGTATACAGTCACAGCTGATTTGTATATGTGCTTTTATGTCCTGCATCTTTATCCATCAGTTAATTTATTCAACTGGATTATTTGCAGACTCATCTGCAAAGATAATTTAAATTCTTTCTGATTTGGATATTTTTCATTTCTGTCTCTTGCCTGATTACTGTGACTGAGACTCCAGTGCTGTGTTGCATGGGAGTCACTGGAATGAGCATCTTTGCTAAGTTCTTCTGGGTCTTGGAGAAAAGAGAGCTTGTGTGTGTGTGTGTGTGTGTGTGTGTGTGTGTGTGTGTGTGTGTGTGTCCGTCCGCCTGTCCATCTGTCCGTCTGTCCATCCATGTGTCTGTGTCTGTCTATGTGCTTTAAATTGTGGTATATTTGTGGACTCTCCCTAAATGGGCTTTATTGTGTTGAGGTAGGTTTCTTCTGTATCTTATTTGTTGAGAATTTTTATCATCAAAAGTATTGAACTTTGTCAAATGCTTCTTCTACTTCTATTATAAAGACAGTCATGTAATTACTGGTTTTCATTCTGTTAATTTTGATATCCTCACATCAATTGATTTTTCTCTGATCCAGTCACTCTTGCATTCTAGGAATTAGTTGTACTTTGTTGTGGTACATGATACTTTGTAAGTGCTGATAAATTTAGTTGGCTAATACTTTGTTGAAGATTTTTGCATCCATGTTCATTTGGATATTGGCCCATAGTTTTACTCCTTTTGGTGTCTTCGACCATTATATAAGGATGATGATTAATTTATAAATGTTTCTTTCTCTCCTGTTTTATGGACAAGTTGAGAAGGTTTGTTATAGATTCTGCTTTAAATGTTTGCTAGGACACACAAAGCCAGCTGGTCTTGGTCTGTTTTTGTTGTTTTTAATTGATGATTGAGTTTACTTATTTGTTTACTAGTCTATCTAAAGTTCCTATTACATATAGCTTCTGTCTGTTTGTATTGTACATTTCTCTGAATATACATATTTATTCTAAAGTTTGTTGGTATATAACTGTTGATTGTAGTTCCTTATAATCTTATTTCTATGGAACTGATTATAATATCTCTTCTTTCTCATTTTTGTTTTTCTTCTCTCTTTTTCTTAGTTTAGCCAAGAATTTTGTTTGTATTTTCAAGAAACCAATCTAGTTACACTGATATTTGCCTGTTTATCTGTTTCACAGTTCATTTCTTTTTGCTCTAATTTTTTTTCTTCTTTCTGCTATTTTGGGGCTTAGTTTGTTTTTCCTTTTTTAGTTTCTTCAGGTACAAATTTAGATTGAAATTTTTAAAAATGTAAATATTTATTGTTATAAACTTCTCTCTTTGTACTGTTTTTGTTTTATTCCATACATTTTGGTATGATGTGTTTTCATTTGTCTTGAAATATTTTCTAATTTTTCTTTTGATTTCTTTGAGACAGTAGTTGTTTAAAAGTATATGGTTTAACTTGCATTTGATACCTTACCCATTTCCCTGTTTGTTGGATTGATAGCCTTGCTAGTTAGTTATCAGGGGATGCCCAATCACCTAATGTGGGTGTAGCAAGGGATAAAATAATAATATGCAAAGAACAAAAAATAAAGAATAATAAATGATAGTTTATTACTTGGGATGGTTAGATATTGATCCTAGCTTTATCTTGGCTAACAACTGATCTTAGCTCTATTCTGGCTAAGATCAAGATCTCTGGTTTAGTCAGTATTTATGATTATACACAACTTGGGGAGGGGGGCTGAAGGCAGATGTAGGGAATAGCAGAACTAATGGGCTGGTAAGGTAGACTATAAAAGGAGAATGGTTATTCTTGTGAAGGACAGATCACAGTTAATAAGCCACCTGTGCTGTCTAACAAGTCAGTTGCATTATCTTAGCTAATATTTGACCTTGGAGAAGGGCTGTACATAATCACAATTTCTCAGCTGTAGTGTTTGCTTGATATTAGAGACATCACAACCTCACTGATAACTGAGCCCTCAGTTGTGACCCTTGACTTTGGGAAATCTGTCTCTGTACAGATTTTTTTTTGTATTCATATTTTTATTGTTTTATTTATTTTTGTTGTTGGGGATAAAACTCAGGCCCTTGTGCTTCTAACGTAGACATGGTACCATTTGAGCTAGATCCCGGCCCATGATATTCATATTTTAAATCAATAACCAAATTATAAGCCAAATGAATAATATCTAAAGCCTGCTCAGTGCAGTTTAGACTGGTCTCCTGTACCTGTTACTGTTGAGTTCTAGTTTTATTATACTGTAAATGCTTGAAATGATTTGTCTTACTAAATTTGTTAAGTCTTATAGCCTAGCATGTGTTCTTTCTTAGAGAAAGTTCTATATATGCTTGAGAAGAATATGTATTTTGATGCCTTTGGGTAGAATGCTCTGTATGTCTGTAGTATTGTTCATGCCTGCTAATCTTTACTAGTTTTCTGTTTCTTTTATCCATTATTGAAATGGGATTTCAGTGTCTCCTATATTATCACTGCTATATTTCTTTCTTCACACCTGTGTTTTCTTTATATATTTTAATGCTTTGATGTTGGGTGTACATATATTTGTCCATTTTATATCTTGCTTTTGAATTGAGCCTTTTATCATTAATTGTTATTTCCCGTGATAAACCTTCATTTAAAGTTTTATGTTGTCTGTTACACCATCCTGTAGCTCTTTTCCATTAATGTTTGCTTGGAATATATTTTCCACCTTTTCACTTTGAGCTTACATATGTCCTTAATTACAAGGTGAGTCTTATAGACAGTGTGTAATTGGCTCTTACTTGGTTTATTTATTCAGGTACTGTATTTTCATTAGTGATTTTAATCCATGTACATTTACAACAGTTATTGAAATTGTCAGTTTGTTTTCTGGTTCCCCTGGTTTTTTTCTTTGTGGTGTGGCGATTCTCTGGAATGATAATGCCTTATTTTTCTGTATTTTGTGGTTCTGTTGTGGTTTTTTTGTTCAGCTTCTTACTGCTTTAGTAGTATAGTTGAAGCTGTTAACTTCAACTTTTTATGAAACCTTCATATATTTACTTTATATTTTCTATTAACAAAACTTTGTGGTTATGGTTATTATATACTTATATTTAATTTTTATACTAAGGTTACATGTGATTTACATACCATTATTAAGCACTATGATACTCCTTATGTATTTATGATTACCAGTGAGCTTTATACTTTTAATTTGTTGGCATATGTTTATTTCGATCTAAACTGTAGCACTTCTTGAATATCAGATCTCATAGTGATGAGCACACAATTTTAACTGGGGATGTCTTAGTTACTTTTATAGAAAGTGTCATTTTCTGAGACACAGTATCTTAGTTAAATAAGAAAAGATTTACTGTAGCTTACAGTTTGTAGAGGTTTCAATCCATAGACAGCTGCTCTAAGGCAGGATGAAATGATAGAGAGACATCGCAGAGAAAAACCATGGCAAAGTGAGGCAGGTAGAATGCAGCAAGCAAAGCAGCAGCAAAAGTTGCTGCTTTTATATTCCACCCAGGCTGTAAGCCTATTGATTGGTACAACCCACACCCAAGGTGGTGGGACCACTTCTGCAAACTCCCACCTATTCCCTCATGAGTTCTGGGGGGGGGGGGCATGTGAATACAAGCCATAACCAGGGAATCTGTGATGCTTTTATATTTACATGAAAACTGGGGGGGGGTTGTTTTATTGTGGGTTTTAGATAGGGGAATTAGGCAAGGAGAATTTTTTTCTCAGATTGGAAGATTTCCATCAATTAATACTTTTCTGTAAAGATTTAGTAAGGTAATTATTATGCTTTCTTGAGCTTAGAGCGTATGTAAATAAAGTACTCCACAGACATAAGTATTACACTTACAGTTTTACCTTTTGGGTACCCCTATTAACATCAACGGAGGGCAGAGTTTGTTTTAAACAGTCACCTTGGGTTTGAAGTAGGGTAAGATTTTATCTGTCTCATCACAATTTTAATGTGTTGACAGTAAAGAAGAGGAGTCCTGGTGTATATGTTAACAATTTTCAGTGGCCCTGAGTTTGGCTGAAAAGTTATTTTTAGACCCTCTAAATTACAATTTGAATATAGAGCTGCTACCAGTCCTTAATCTTTATTGATCAGTTGAACAGTGATTTGATATAGTAAAACACAGCTTTTCTTCCCTGAATAGAAATTAGTCTCAGGTGTTTAGTGAGGAGTGGAGTTTCGTAATTTGGAAACTTACTTGCCTCTCTGGTTCCTTTTATTTTCTGCTGGTGATAACATTTCTTAAAATGAAACACAGTATCTTTTTAAAAGATAGGGTATTTTACTCATTGATCTAAATATTCAGCAGCTGATTATTGAGTTGATTTAGGCTAGGATTGTCGTGGACCATCTTACAACAGCAATAACCAAAGAAGTTCAAAATGTTATTTTATTTTAAAAGCTATATTCTAGTGGGGAAAGGTGATCAGTGAGTAAAAATGGAAAATAAATACAGTATATCTGATGTTTTATTACTCTGGTGAAGAACAAAGAATAGAGAGGGCATAAGGAAGGCTGAGAATGAGCATTGAAGTTACTATTTAATACAATGAAAAGTTATAATGAGGAAATGCCTGAAATAAGTGAGGGGACTAGATGTTCAGATATTTATGAAATTGTAAGAAATATGGAATGTGGACCCAACAATATTTCTTGACAGATGGACTATGACATCAGAGAATACAAAAAATCATCACTTGAAGGTTTTAGGCACAGGCACCTGGAAGGGAAAGTTGCCAGCAGTTGAGATGGGAAGCCTATGGATGGAGCAGGTTTCAGAGAGATCAGGAATTTTCTTACGGTACGTCAAGTTGAAATTTATATCAGATACAAATGAGTAGGCTAAGGCAGGCTATTCTGGAGTTCACTGCCTGGGGATATACAACTGGTATACATCAGATTAAAGCCATCAGTGAGAGATAATGGAGGCAGCTAAATAGAGGCAAGAGACTGGCTTCTTTGGTGTCTAGAAAATAGATTAGGAAAAAAATGGTAAAAGAAATTAAATTTAGCCAATGAGGAAGGAGAATAACCAAGAAAAGTATGTGCTGGA
The DNA here is from genome assembly GCA_004025085.1 of Thryonomys swinderianus. Taxonomy (NCBI): domain Eukaryota; kingdom Metazoa; phylum Chordata; class Mammalia; order Rodentia; family Thryonomyidae; genus Thryonomys; species Thryonomys swinderianus. The sequence continues at coordinate 29,675 of PVIC010006689.1, forward strand.
AAGTATTTGAAGACCATACTTCAGGGAGAGAAGGGCTGATCAATTGATCATCTGTTTCTTTGGAAACTGTAGTTTCCACACAGGCATGCTCTCTGTGGTAGCCTGAGATTTTAGTTGGGTTCTGTTCTACATGTGTGGCATGGTGTCTCCTTTGCTAATTTTTTCTTAGTAAGTAAAAAGTTACTGAGTTTTCATGTATTGAGAAAGCAAACAGCTGTCAGAATTGCATTTTGTCTGCCTTCCAACACTGCTATTTTGAGGGTGGAGGGCTTGGTCTCCAAGTGGAAGTGTTCTCTTTTTAGCATTCTCACATCATTAAAAAATTTTTTAATTATGCTCAACATTTTCTGTTGTATTACATCATTACTTGCGTACTTGTATTTCTTGCTTCTTTGAGGTCTGTTTTCTTGTCATATTCCCCAGTCATAGAGTAATTAATGAAAGTTGATGGAATTGAGTTACATTGCACTGAGGTAGGCAAGACAATGGAATTTGACACAACTGGTTTAATCTTGCCTCTGTTGTTTGTTAGCAAATTCCTTAACTTTTTCATCAAAAGAAGGGATAATAATGCTGCCTAATGAATAGGTATGTTTTTTTGTTTTTTGTTCTTGTTTTTGTTTTGTTTTTGACAGAGTCTCACTTTATAGTTAGGCTGGCCCTGAGCTCACTATGCAGCCCAGGCAAGCCTCAAACTCAGCAGTCCTCCTCCCTCTGCCTTCTGAGTGATGGAATTACAGGCATGAACCACCACGCCCGACACTGTGGTTTGTGGTACTGATTGCTGGTGGGCATGAGTTACTATGCCCAGTACTGTTGTGTGTGGTTACTGGGGATTCAGCTAGGGACCTTGCACTGGAACCACTGAGCTAAATCTCCTGCCCCCCTAATTAATAGTTTTATATAGAGATAATTAATGAATTTAGGAAAATGAAGCTCAGCATAGTGCCTGGATCATAGTAAATTTTTAGTGTTCTATAGTTGTTAGTGCTGTCATTATTATTGATACAGTGACATTCAAGATATAAGATTTAAAGAGTAAACATTTAAGTTAGGATATACTTACGTGCTAGGGTATGGGAATCTAAGATTCTAAGATTTATATCTACTCTAGTAATCTCACTTTCCATGAAATAAGACCTAAGTGGAAAATCCCAGTCCCACTCAGCCTAGAAGTATTTTTTTCTGATGTTTCTCATCCATTGACCTTTTTGTATTGGGCAAGTTTTTTGTGTCACATGTTTGTGTAGCTGATTGGGCAAGTAGCCTACATTAATGCTTATTGTTTGTATAACACTAAGGTTTTGCTATAGAATATTGTAAGCTTATGTGAGCAGTAGATTATAACTATGATTTATAAGCAACATTTTTATTTCTACATTAATTATAGTGATATAAAAGGAAAATGTTAATCATAAATTCCTAAATGTTAGTTGATTAATCTAGAAAGTCTACTATGTGTATGGTATACATACATAATACATGAATATTATAAGTGCAGAATGGGGTTGAACATCAGGAACTAACTTTTGTTAGTTTTTAAGGCAGGGATTAGCAAACAGTGGGCCTACATCCTGTTTTTTGGAAATGTTTTATTGGAACACAGCCCATGTGTATTCCTTTACATAGTATTGTTGACTGCTTGTCCATTACAACTACAGAGTAATTTTACTAGAGTTCTTTCATATGACCTTCAAGCCTGGAAATGTATTACCTGTTCTTTAAAGAAAAGTCTGCCAAATTTTGTTAATTTTTGTGTCTTTTCTCTAACAGTTTCTATTCTTAGTCTCTTGTATTCATCCCTCCCCTTGTCATTTAAATATAGGTGTTCTTGAGAACTTGACTATTTTAGCATTCTTAGGGCTTATCTGACACTACTATCTAATCTACTTTCTTACCAATTTCTGTGTCCTTCATAGGTATTTTTACTTTACTTGGGAGTTTGGCCAGTGTTTTCTTATTTTGTACACTATTTTATATATTCTAGTGGTTTAAAAAGCCATCACAATCTCTAGTAGCTAATGGATTAGTTGAAAATACTCATTTGTTTTTGTCTTGTCTTGTGAGACAGGGTCTTACTATGTAGTTGAGGTTGGTTTGAACTCACTGTGTAGTGCTAGATTTACAGGCGTGCACCACTAAACCCAACAAGGCAAATATACACACATAGCTCTCTGGATGTTTTTATCTTAGCGTTCTTCAATTATTTCAAGCTGAGCATGTTGCAAACTCAGCTCATGCCCTTCTGCCTCCCAGTTTCCTAGGCCAGTGAACCCTACTGCCATGTTAATAGTCTCAGAGCCAGATGCTTGTCAGTTATCACCTCCTGTCTTCCAGTTTTATCATTCTAGTAGCAGTAGGTGATCAAAGAGCTCTTAATCTCGATTCTCAAACCTGTTTTCACTGTTTCTATCTCAGGGCTAGCTGTAATTCTATTTATCTTCCCCTCATTTGTTTATTAACCCTTTCCTTGATCTTCCCCAGACAAAGCCCTTGCTTACAGTGGTTCTTTATGGCTTGCAGTATTTATACTTGTTACCTGACTTCAGAATTTTGCAAAGTAATTAAATTTTTGTTATCGCTCCTCCATACTTATCTATAGCATTTTCTGAATGAGCTAGACTTAATCATGCTGCATTGAAATTGTTAGTTTGCTAACCCATTGAAGTAAAGTACCTTTGAGGACTATAATTATTTACTTCAGAATATTTTTTTGTCCACATGGACTTATTTGGAGGTCTTTGTTTTTTAAGTTAATTCTGGTATTGTTTGGTGCAACTGTGTTTACTATGGTATGAAAAATTACTCATGGATTAAGCCCTTCATCAGTCCTAATACAATTATTAAGAATGGAAACCGAAACTTTGAGTAACCTTCATATTTGCAGTGGATGCATTTCAGTAAAATATTATTTAAAACAAAACCTTTGAAATGAATCCTGTTTTACTAGATTTTATGGAAGTAGAGCTTTGTATGATGAGGGGAACATCTCCCAAAAGAATAAGCTTTGGGAAAGAAAGAAAGCTGATTGACAGTCATATGATTCCCACTATACACCCACCTGGTTAAAAAAGTAGGAGTTCATTTCAGATGCCCTTTCAGATGCCCTTTTTTTTTTTTTTCCAGACAGGGTCTCACTTTGTAGTTCAGGCTGGCCCTGAGCTCACTGTGTAGCCCCAGGCAAGCCTTCCAACTCAGCAATCCTCCTGCCTCTGCCTCCCGAGTGCTGGGGTTACAGGTGTGAGCCACCACACCCGGCACTGTGGTATGTGGTATTGATTGCTGGTGGGTGTAAGTCTCCACGCCCAGCATTGTATGTGGTTATGGGAGATCAAACTCAGGACCTTGCGCTTGCAAGGCAGGCACCGGAACCACTGAGCTAACCCTCCGGCCCCAGATGCCCATTTTTGAATTGGGTCTTTAAACTTGGGGGGACTGAGTTTTTCAAGTTCTTTGTATGTTTTAGATAGTAGCCCTTTGTCTGACAAACAGCTAGTGAAGATTTTGTCCCATGTTGTGGGGTGTCTTTTGCTGTGCAGAAGCTTTTTAGTAGGATGAGATCCTATTTGTTGATTCTTTCTGCTAGTTGTCGTGCTATAGGAAGTTTTATTCATAAAGTCTCTGCCTAAACCAGTGTCTCCAAGAGTTCTCCCTAACCTGTTTTGCAGCAGGTTTATTGTTTCTGTTTTAATGTTTAAGTCTCTAATTCATTGTGATTTTAGTTTAGTACATGGTGAATGAGATAGGTCTAGCTTTAGTTTTTGGCAGGTTAAAGCCCAGTTTTTCTGGCACCCTTTGTTAAAGGGGCTGTCTTTTCTCCATTGAGGATGTTTGGCTCCTTTGTCAAAGATAAGGTATCTGGAGTTGTTTCTGGGTTTTCTAATCTATTCCACTGGTCCTCAGGTCTGTTACTTTGCCAGTACCATGCAGTTTTTATCACAGTGGCTTTATAGTACAGTTTTAATTTGGGGATCAATAAATAGATAAAATACCATATCTTTTCTCTGGTATGAGAACCTGTAGATGTAAGTGAGTTCTAGAATGTATGCTAGATTTTGTGAAATAGGAAATATTCAAAGGGAATGTGGTAGGGGAAAGTAATGAGGAGAAAGAATAAATATGATTTGAAAAGAAAAAGAAAGACCATGTATTTATATAGGGGTTGGGTTGTGGGGTGGGTAGGGATATGGATAAAAATGAGAATCAACTTGTGTCACATACTGGTACAAATTCCCCAGTGTTGAGTGTGATTGTGAGCTGTATATAAAATGTACCAATAAAGAATTCAATTTAAAAAAAATGTAGGAGTTAAATAGCAGTTTAAGGATGGGTAGGATGTAGATGTAGATGTAGGTGGAAGGTAGGTCAAGACATTCCAGTCATCTTAACTGATCAGTGGTTTAGAATTGAGAAAGAACAATATTCTCATTTAAGAGGAAGAAGTCAAATCTAGATAATATAGAGTTTGACTATGAAGTAATTCATCACGCTATCCCTCATTGCCCCTACTGCTCTTGCTCCTTCAACATTCCTCCTGCCCAACATAATAATATTGTAATCTTTGGGATACTGTTTGCTTGCTTGCATATTATATGTATTTCCTATAAATAGAATATAGTTACGAGTTTTTTAATCTAGCTTGACAATTTTTACCTTTTGATTATAGGGGTTTTTTTGCCTTTTGATAAGTTATTTTATTCACATTTTATGTAATCGAATGTGGTTGGAGTTGCTGGTTCTATTTTTTTTTTGAGACAGGGTCTTGCTTTGTAGTTCAGGCTGGCTCTTGAGCTTACTATGTAGCCCAGGCAAGCCTCGAACTCAGCAATCCTCCTGCCTCTGCCTCCCGAGTGCTGGGATGACAGGCGTGAGCCGCCACACCCAGCACTGTGGTATGTGGTATTGATTGCTGGTAGGCGTGAGTCTCCACGCTCAGCATTGTATGTGGTTACCGGGGATTGAACTCAGGACCATGGGCTTGTGAGGCAGGCACTGGAACCACTGAGCTAAATCTCCGGCCCTTGCTGGTTCTATTTTGTCATTTGTTTTCTTTAAGTGTCATGTTGTTTTTCTTTCCTCCTTCCTCAGTAACTGCTTTCTTTTGTTTAATGTACCTACCATCTTAGGACCAATATTGAATTTAACATTTTTAAAAGTTATCTGTGCATGCGCATGCGTGCACACACACACACACGTTATTTTCTTAGTAGTTGGTCTAGGGATTACAATTTGCATTTCAAATTACTACAAGCTACTTCAGGTTCAAACTGATTTAATCTCAGTAAAATACAGCACTTTTGCTCAAAGGTAGCTTCATTTTCTTCCCCCCTTTGGGCTATTTATTGTCTTATATATTGCATTTATTTATAAACCAAGCAGTATGCTATTATTTTGTGTAAGTTTTAATGTCTTTTGATGAAATTGAAGGATGAAGATTAAAATTTGTCACATAGTTTGCATTTCTAGTGTTCTTCATTTCTCTTTGAAGGTTTAGATTAGCATCTACTGTCCTATACTTTTCAGTTTGAGAGATTTGTTCTAAATTTCTTTTTGTAAAACAGGTCTTCTACTTTAGGATACTCTTTAAGATTTGAGAAATAGTTTTGTTATATAAATAGCATTCATGGTTGACAGATTTTTTGCTTTGTTTTTCCTCTTAGCAACCCCCCTTGCTGATAACCACTTCTTGTGTTGGTTTCACCTTCTGTGTAGTAAGTCATTTCTGTGTTAACTGCTTTCATAGGTTTTTTTCCTGACTTTAGATTGTTTAAGTGTAACGAGCGTATATAGATCTCTGTTAATTGTACTAGACTTGCTGAGCTTTATAATTTGTTAGATTGACATTTCATTGAATTCAGGGAATTCTTAGACATTATTTCTTCAAATCCCTTTTTCCTTTTTTCCTTTTCATCATTTTGATACTACATTCATTTACATATCTATTACTTCATGTGATATTGTCCCAGAGATTTTTAAGTTTGTTCATTTTTCTGCAGTCTTTTTTCCTCTCATTTGGCTCGCTTCTATTTCCTTGTTTTCAAATTCATTGATTTTTTTTATGCCATCATAAATATTTTGCTGAACCCATTTTGAAATCTTCACTTTTGTTATTATGCTTTTTAGTTCCTGATTATTTGCCTGCTTTAAAAAGTGAGAGACTGAAGCAGGAAGAGTGTAAGTTCAAGTCCATCACATACAACTTAGTGAAACTCTATCTCAAATAAAAAAATTTTTAAAAGGCCCAGCAATGTGAATCAGTGTAAATGAAGCCCTGGGTTCAGTGCTGAATACTACAAAAAGTCCTGATAATCCTTTATGAAAATTTCCTATTTTGTGTTTAATTGCAGTCATATCTTTAATATTTAAAATACATTTAATTTTTGGAACTAAAATTGATTTCTGCTTTCTATACTACGATAAATAGTTGTATCTACCTATAGTTGATTTCTATTAATGATATTTTTTCTCACCTGAATATCAATCAACTTCCTGTTTCACAAATTTTTTGATACAGCATTTTACATAATATTGCCATCTAGATTTTTATGTTTTTTTTTTTTTTTCTTTTACTGGGAATCAAACTGAGAGCCTTGCACTTTCAAGGTAGGCATGGTGCTACTGAGCTAAATCCCCAGCCCAATGTTATGATTTTTTTTTTTTTTTTTTTTTTTTTTTGAGACAGGGTCTCACTTTGTAGTTCAGGCTGGCCCTGAGCTCACTATGTAGCCCAGGCAAGTCTCAAACTCAGCAATCCTCCTGTCTCTGCCTCCCTAGTGCTGGGATGACAGGCATGAGCCACCATGCCCGGCCAGTGTTATGATTTTTAAAATTTTTCTGAAGGTAGTTGCATTATATTACTGTTTCTAGAAGTTGCCTAGTTGTAATCTGTAGATTCTTTCTCCACAATAATTAGAAACTCTTAAATTCTGTGTTTAATTTTAGTTTTCAATTAGAAACTCTTAAATTCTGTATTTAATTTTAGTTTTCATTTCTTGGCCTGGCTCATTGTGACTTGTGGTGCGCACAGTTTAGTGCAGTGATGGTTAGCCTTTAAGAGCTTTCAGTGATAACAGTGCCAGCTGCAGCATGCATGCCATAGGTTCACCACCACTGGGTTGGTGGCTATGCAGTCACTGTTTAGAGAGTGTATTCAAATACTGAATTTGTAAGGCTTCCATCATTTGATGTTTCTTCTTTATGTGAGTCAGAGAATACATTAAAAATCAGAGTTTTCAAGCCTTGCTTTTATTTTTCTTTGGCCTTTTGAAGTCTCACCTGCACATATGCATTATGTCTCACTCAGGAATGAGCAGGGAATTTATTTTGCCTCTTAGGCCTCTGTTTTCTAGGGTTTCCCTGTTAACTTCTTGCAGGTCCTCCCTGTTTGTTACTTTTCCTCACCTGGACTGCAGAGATGTGGGCTTCTTTACTCTTTTGTTTCCTCTCAGATTAGCCATTTTTACTGCCAGTACCAGTAGTCACAAGTTTTACTTTGGGTTTTAAATGATGTAGCCCCCCCCAAAGCAAAATTTCTGATCTTCATGATAACCTTGGTAAGACTGTCTTCCTTAGTTGAATGGTAGTATGGGAATGGTAACATCGTCTTGTGTAGGGAATTTTAAAATGAGGAAACTTAAGTATCCTTTTAAACAAATAGAATATATAGATGGAAGAGTAAGGATACATGAATGTTTATGTCCTCATACTTCTCTTGGGTATCTTTTTGACTAAAGATTGTATGCAGTTTTCTATTTTGCTCTCTAGCAGTTTCGTAGTTCCTATTAAATTTGTTCAGTTTTACAGAGTTGTGTATATGAAACAATCAATTTTTCTAGCTGTACATCATTAGAGGGAGAGTCTGGGTTTATTGGCAGCTTTTTTGCCTAGCTACCAAAATGTAAATTGGTAAAGAATTACTTCCAGAAAAAGTTCAATTCGGAATGGAGTGGAAATCAACAGTTTTCAAATTGGTAGTTTTCTCTGTCCTCATTTCCATTCAAAACTTGAGCCTGACATTAGTCAATGTCTTTATTAAAATAATTAACTGTACTGTAATTCTGGTTTTGCTTCATCATGCACTTTATAACAAGTGACAGAGTGCAATTTAATATTCTATAGAACAATTTAGAATATCTCTGTATACATGAGTATATCTCTGAAGGTAAGTTTAATGTTACAGTCACTAATTTCTGCCTTGGTAATCTAAAAACTGGAGGCCATCATACAGTTCTGCCTACGAGACCCCTGGGCTCTTATGCATCTTCACCCTTTTCTTTTGGCCTCTTAGTTCTAACCATAGTGCCATTTTCTTTCCTAATTCCTAGGTATCTACTTCATGTTCTATAGCTCTTTGAATCACTATATCAACTAAAAAATTTTTTTCTGGCCCCTGAATGATATGTTTGTATTTTTTACAGCCTAGTATATTGTTGGAATATATCTTTTTTATACAATCTATTGAAATTCATTACTGCAAAATAGTATAGTACTAAGCAATTTTCCTAGTACTTAATGTTTTATTTCAGGAACAATGAGCCTAACTTTAAAACTTTCCAAAGGCAAAATTGTTTTTGTGACCTATTTGCAGATCTGTTTGAACTGTGCCGTTCATAGTATGCCATGTTTTAACTTTCTGGCACCTTTGTTGTTCTTGCACTGGGGATCAAACTCAGTACCTTGCACTTGTGAAGCAGGTGCAATGCCAATGAGCTAAATCCCTGGCCCTCTAAAACTTTTTCTAAAACTAACAAGTCAGCTCCTCCCCTGCATTTAACTACTGGTGTTTTCACTGCGTTTTGGAGAACAAATGGCCCCAAGCTCGTTTGTTGTTCAGTTTTTAAAATTACTACTATAGGTACAAAAATTGCACTAGTAACAGCTCATATCAGCTATTTCCTACAAACTATAGATCAGTGGTAAAGTATCAGTTTTTATAATTTCTGATTCACCAGACTGTTGCTTTTTTTTTTTTTTTTTGCAGTACCAGGGATTGAACTTGGGCCCTTGTGCGTCCAAGGTTGGTGTGGTACAACTTGAGCTAAATCCCTAGCCCCTTTAGACTGCCACTTTTTTCAAAATATAGTACAAATTACTAGAAAAGCAAAATTTAAACAAAATAAAGAATACAGGCCCTAATTCTTGTCATGTTAATAAATTTAAAGCTATTTTGTCAAATAGATATTAAAGATTCTGAATATACTTGATTTCTGTATTTATGTAACTGCTGCACAGAAAAACACAATTCCTGGACTAGTAAAAATAGTTCTGTAGTTCAGAACTGGTCCACAGAACTGGTCCACGGACCGTACTTCTGTATAGCATACCCATAGCCTGCTATTTGTAGTGTTTAATGTTTTTTTTAATCCTCTTGGCTGATATGATTAATAGCTGTTATCCTTAAAAAATATTTTCATGTGTTTGCTTTTCAGAACCGAGAGCTCCAGATCATGAGGAAGCTAGATCACTGTAACATAGTCCGATTACGTTATTTCTTCTACTCTAGTGGTGAGAAGGTAGGTGTGACAGAAAATATGTATTGAGTATTCTGATGAGTTGTTATTCTTCTAGAAATAGTCCCTTTCTCTCTCGCAGTGGAATAGCTTTGCTAATCAAGTGGAACAATTCATACTATAAGCCCCTGTGATTCTGGCTCCAAAATAAAGTCAATGAATAATATTAGTTATGCTAGAAATTGAAATTTTGGAATTTTCTTCTGTTTTTGAAACATCTCTTTGGTTCTCAAGCAAATTTATTTAAAACTTGTTTGCCTTCTATGCTTATGTAACCCTCCGAAAGTTCATCTGCTTATCATCATTTTGTTAATGGAAAAGTCTATTAGAAGGAAGAGAAAAGATAATATTTCAGTAGGACTAGAATGGGGATTAAATGTGGAGAAATAAGTTTGTGACTTGCCAATGAGAAAGTTGGAAAAGGTGTACCATTACAGAGCTTGTTAACAAGTGGTGACTATTGCCGATCACATTTAGTTCTGTGAAAATAAAGGATTTGAGGATCCCCACATATCATCTTTCTTCTGCAGCTGGAAGCAAAAACAACCAGTTTTTTCTACCTGACCTTGGTCTACTGTATTTCTTTTTACCTCTCACTGTCTCTTCTCCCACTTTCAGTCTTCTTTGTGTGCGTGTGTGTGTGTGTATTTTCTTGCTTTCTTCCCTAGTTTGGGCTAAAGGAATTAACAATGTTATTGTGTTTGGCAAAATTAATTTGATCTTAAAAATTTTACTTCATGTACTGAATTTCAGATTTCATGTGTGTGATATCTAATATTCTTAGATCCATAGTACCTTGATTTCTGGCCAAGAGTCCTTTTTATTCTATGTAATTTTTCAGAAATAACAGTTTTTAATCATTTTATTGAACTTTAAGTTTCCTTAGGAATCTCTCCTCACAACAAAGCTTGTAATATTGGAGGATATCTGTGTATTTAAGCAAGGTGCTGATGTCTGTGCCTACAGATCTAATTATGGTGTATATACTTGTGTATTTTAGCTAGTATATTTTAACAACCACAATGAGGAAATCAGTTCTTTCTTGACATTTGTTTCTCAGTTGCTTTTCTATTTGGAAGACATGGTTAATCAAGCATAGTATTCTTCCTTGTCTTCATACATTCTTCTTTAGGGACACTATCAAAAGAACAGTGTTCACATAAGGAATGACTTCAACTTGCCATCCTTGCTATTTAAAATTTCTTACACAAGTAGAAGAGAATGTTTTTATTAACTAAGTAATCTGTGATGAACCACAAAATACTTTTACATAAAAGGTTACTTACAAAAATTTTTCTTAAAACTATTAGTTGACTCAAAAGTCAATAAATACAACTTTTTTTTTTTTGAGACAGGGTCTTGCTTTGTAGTTTAGGCTGGCCCTGAGCTCACTATGTAGCCCAGGCAAGCCTGGAACTCAGCAATCCTCCTGCCTCTGCCTCCTGAGTCCTGGGATTACAGGCATGAGCCACCATGCCCAGCACTATGGTATGTGGTACTGGTTGCTGGTGGGCGTGAGTCACCACACCCAGCATTGTTGTATGTGGTTACCAGGGATAAAACTCAGGACCTTGGGCTTGCTAGGTAGGCGCTGGAACCACTGAGCTAAATCTCTGGCCCAATAAATGTAACTTTTAAAAAATACTGTATTCTTGAAATCCTAGAGATCTGTAGAGTGTGCTAAATTTAGGAAAGCCTGCTGATCCCATACCCCAGCTCTGCCAGATGCTAAAATATGGAAAAATCACTATTCTACAGAATACCTGGACTTCATAAAATTCTAAATTTAGAACTTCAAAGCACTCAAAAAAAATTTTTTTAACAGAAAAGAATAACAAGGGGGCAGAAAGAGAAATGAGTTATAGAGGGCAAGGCCTATTTATTGTGAATTAAGTCCAAGGCACTAAAATTTATTGAGTACTCTGGAATATACTGCCCTCAGAATATTCCAATTAGACTAATTATAGTATCTCACAACTGCACTCTACCCTGACTTAATTTGTCCTCCTCCTACCTAAACTGGCTGTCCTTTTCCCAGTTACAAGCTGATAATGCATAATGTCTACAGTCTTTACAGGTACAATAAAAAGATCATGAAAACAAACATACCATCAGTGAAGCTGTGATTACTCAAAGTATTTGCCTGTTACAGAATTCCTTCTTTACCTCTACCTAGAGCTGAAAAGTGCTTCTAAATAAAAATCATAGCAACTGATAGTAGTTTAGCAGCAATTCTAAAATTTAACATGACAGAGGAACAGGTAAGGATATTGTAGAGTAAAACAATATTACATTGTTATACATATTATGAGGCAACAGGGAAAAGTTTAGAAATGTTATATCTATATTCTGGATATGCCTATTCAAACTTGGACACATAGAATAAGATGTAGAAATTAAATCAAAGGTCAAAATAGTAACACTCAAGAAATTTTACTGTTTTAAATTTTCCCAAAAAAGGAGTAATGAAGACCCAGAGAGAAAGCACCCAAGAAGGAATGAGGAAAATTTAAGCTGGATGGTAAATTTGTGAAGATTTGGAAGGGACCAGAAATCCAAAAAAAGAGGTAGACACAACAAAAGAGGTACAGAGACTCAGAGGATGGAAATAGTGAAGACAGAAAGGGAGGAGAAAGCAGACAGAAGAGAGACTAGGAGGTAGATTATAGAGGAAATGAAATCTGAAGAAAGGAGTGAGTGACTTAGATCATAAGAAGGAGACAAAAACCTAAAGACAGAAATAGGCAAACCTGGAGCCTAGAGTAAAAGGGGCAGAAACCCGGAAAAGAGAATGGGAGCTGGAGAGAAAGGAGAGTGAAGGGGTAGGAAAAAACTAATGGAAAATGACAGGAAAAGAATCAGAGAACACTGTAAAGAAATTCCCATACACATTTGAGGTCATCTATTCAGAAACCTAAGGCCTTGGTTTCTATAATCTTCAAACAGTTCTTGTTCTTTCTCATCTCTATAGTGACCTCAGGTTACTCCCTCACTGCCTCCTCACAGCCTGCTTCAAACTCGCATTATTATCACTGATCTCCTTCCCAAAGTCTTCCTCTGGCTTCTCTGTAACCCAGAGAAATCTTCTGATGACCCTTGTCTGTTTTTGGAGAGTTCTCTTTACTGCCTCACTTGAGACAAAATTTGAATCTCAAACAAAGGCACTAGTTTGCTTGTAGAGCTCTCAAATCACTGCTTTTAAGCTCCCAGCAAATTCTAGAAATAGAAAGCAATACTGTCAAACCACTGGTCTTTGAGGGCTCATTCTCAAACAACACCTAGTTTTTCTCCCTCTAAACTTATCCACATGGCCATACACTATCTCTTCCCCATCTTGTCAGTATCTCTCTATTAGAGGCTCACTCTATATGAAATGATACAAGTATCTGTCTGCTGATTTCTCTACTGGCACAGCCCATCTCAAACTAATATTTCATTTTCCAAAACACACACACGCACACACACACACACACACACACTCTTAATGCTTCTGGTAGAAAAACACCCACTAAATATAAGATGGTTGCATTCACAAATAAATCATCTTTAAGGATTTGTGAGATTTTCATAAACATTTATATCCAAGTGAAATTCTAGTCCTAGAGAGTCAGACTAAAATCAGTATACTACGTGGTCTCTTGAGTGATACAATCATCCTGCCAGAAGTGGATATCAAAAGCATGACAATAAGAAATGATCTTTTTGATTGGTGGACGATTATGGATGGAGAGTCTTGAATGTGTATGTGTGTTTTGACTTTTTTTAAAAATTGATTCTTTATTGGTACATTTTATATACAGTTTACAATCACACTCAACACTGGAGAATTTGTACCAGTATATAACAGAAGTTAATTCTCATTTTACCCATATCCCTACACATCTACAACGCCCACCTCTTATATACATGCTATTTCTTTTGCTTTCCAAATCATATTTATTCTTTCCCCTCATAACGTTCCCCCACCACATTCCCTTTGAATATTTCCTATTTTACAAAAATCTAGAATACATTCTAGAACTCATTTACATCTACAGTTTCTCATACCAAAGAAAAGAGATGCTATTTACATATCTGGGATCTTACTTATTTTATTTATTAGTGTGTCCTCAAGGTGTATCTATTTGCACATAAATAAATGAAATTTGTCATTCTCTACAGCAGAGTGATACTCCATTTTTTAAAAAAACCACATCTTCTTTATCCAGTCTCCAATTGATGGGCATCTGGGTTGTTTCCAAGTGTGTATTTCTATATATTTTCAGAATACTTTCTTTTTAAAAAATTATTTTAGGGGGCCGGAGATTTAGCTCAGTGGTTCCAGTGCCTGCCTCGCAAGAGCAAGGTCCTGAGTTCGACCTGGGTAACCACATACAATGCTGGGCGTGGTGACTCACGCCCACCAGCAATCAATACCACATACCACAGTGCCCGGCCTGGTGGCTCACACCTGTAATCCCAACACTCAGGAGGCAGAGGCAGGAGGATTGCTGAGTTCCAGGCTTGCCTGGGCTACATAGTGAGCTCAGGGCCAGCCTGAACTACAAAGCGAGACCCTGTCTCCCCCCCCACCAAAAAAATAATTATTAGTACATTGCAATTCATGTAATTCCAGTCCTCTTAGAGAATGGCTAGAGTTGCATATTATAGCTTTTTATTTTTTAAATTCCCTCCCTTTTCCCCTTCTCTGGTTCAGAACCCCCCCCTTTTTTAACAAAGGAGGATCATTTTGTAACAATATATCTTGCTTTCTCTCTCTTCTGTTCTGTTTAATTTTTATTTAATTTTTTATTTAAATTTTTTTTTCTGGTACCAGGAGTTGAACTCAGGACCTTATGCTTGCCAGGCAGGGAATGTACTGCTGAACAATGTCCCTTGCCCTTCTATTTAATTTTTTTTTTTTTTTTTGGAGACAGGGTCTCACTGTGTAGTTCAGGCTGGCCCCCTCAGCTCACTATGTAGCCCAGGCAAGCCTGGAACTCAGCAGTCCTCCTGTCTCTGCCTCCCGAGTGCTGGGATGACAGGAGTGAGCCACCAGGCCGGGCACTGTGGTATGTGGTATTGATTGCTGATGGGCGTGAGTCACCATGCCCAGCATTGTATGTGGTTACCAGAATCGAACTCAGGACCTTGTGCTTGAGAGGCAGGAGCCAGAACCACTGAGCTAAATCTCCAGCCCCTGTTGGTGGATTTTTTTTTATTACATTTTCAATTTTTTTTATTACATTTTCTATTTCTTGGGACCGTACACTTGCTGGGCAGATACCAGAACCAGATTGTTGTTGGGGTGTTTAACATTTTTATATCCCTTTGTTTAGCTTTTGCAAGTTCATATGTGCCTAGGAATCTATCTCTTTCTTCTCCATTTTACATCTTATTGGAGTAAAAATTTTCAAATTAGGTGTTTATTATCCTCTGGACTCCACTGGATCAGTGGTGATTTCCCCCTTTTCCTTCCTTTGTTTGATAAAGTTGTCTGGGTGTCTGTCAATTTTGTTTATCTTTTTAAAGAACCAACTCTTCAAGTCGTTGATTTTTTTTTTGTATCATTCTTTTAGTCTCCATTGAGTTAATTTCTGCTCTTATCCTTATAATTTCCTCCCCAGTATGAGCTTTGGTTTGTCTTGCTCCTCCTTTTCTAGCAGCTTGAGGTTCAGTATTAGGTCATTTATTGGAGCGTGCTCTGTTTTCCTGGTGTAGGGATTCACTACTATGAATTTCCCTGGTAGAACTGCTGATGCAGTTTCTGTGAGATGATACATTGTTTACCTCAGGTGAAATGAGGTGAATGATGTTGGCATTGAAATATAACCTGTGAACACAAGCTCTATGATATAGTAATACCTGAGTTCACAAACAAAAGCATTTGGCAGAATTTTGCTTCCCTTAGCAAATTCTGCATCACGACATATCATAGCCACAGTCATCACACACAGATGCAAATATAGCCAACTTCCCCCAAAATTAAATTAAGTTCATACAATGTGGAATCAATGTAGTTACACAATTGATTTGATCTCTAAGATAGCTACTACGTGATTAATGGGTAGGTATAGTGTACTGCTTAGACAGTGGACAAAGAGATGATTCACATCCTTAGTGAGAGTGAGTTTTAGGGCCAGAGGGTTAGCTCAGTGGTTCTGGTGCCTGCCCCGCAAGCACAGTGAGAGTGAGTTTTAATCTTAATGGTACTCAGTTTAGAATGGCGAATACTACTCAATTTAGAAGTTATTTTTCATGGAACAATATCACTTGCTTTTGATCAAACCATAGAAAGTGATAACTGGGATAAGGAATGACTGCGTAAGCTGGATTTTTTTTTTTTTTGAGAGAGAGGGTCTTGCTTTGTAGTTCAGGCCCACCCTGAGCTCACTATGTAGCCCAGACCAGCCTTAAACTCACAGCTGTCCTGCCTCTGCCTCCTGAGAGCTGAAATACAGGCATGAGCCACCACGCCTAACACTGTGGAGTGTGGTTACTGGAACTCAAACTCGGGACCTTACACTTGCTGGGCAGACATCAGAACCACTGAACTAAATCTCCAGCCCATAAACTGGATTTTGACTGTTAAAAGTACTTTGCTTTTCCATGATGACGTTCACCTGGCCATATGTAAAATCATATTTGTCTGTCACATTTCCAGTGAAACCATCTATGCATATTTGGGAGTCCTTTTTACAGTAAGTTTTAAATTACTACTAACTGAACCTCTTTCATTATAATACATTTAGTTAAATTTTCTATTGATTTTGTCCATTTAATAATTTGTCCATTTCATCTAAGGTATCTTATTTGTTGGTATACAGTTATTCTTGCTTTTTCTTGAAATTTCTGTAAGATCAATTGTTTGTTCCCTTCTTTATTCTTGACTCTGATATGTGGAGTCTTTCTTTCCCTTCCCTTCTCACCTTATTTTGACCCCAGTCAGTATGACCACAGATTTGTCAGTATTGTTGATTTTTTTTCCCCTCATTGAGCTTACTTTTGGTTTCATTTATTTTTGTTTTCCAGCTGTATGTGTGTGTGTGTGTTTCTGTAACTGTTTCATTTATTTCTGTTCTAGACTTCACTATTTCCTTCCTTTTGCTTGCTGTTTGCTCTTTTTTCACCCTCCCCCACCCCTTCTCTTCCTGCTCACCGAAAAGTAGCTGGGATCACAGGCCTGTACCACCATGCCCTGTTAAGTTAAAGTTGGTGATTTCAGATTTTTATTTTTTGTATACCCTTTGTCAAAGATTGTTGAGTTTCCTTAGCCAGTTAAGTTTTTACCGTTAGCATCAGGTATGTATATGGCTTGGAGATGGCTATTGTAAAGTTCAAAGAGGTCACATTTACTTGTCATATGTTCAACCAAGGACTAGTAGTTTAGGGTTTTCTCTTACTGCTCCCAGAAAGACACAACCTTGGTCATTCATGGATTTCCAGTATTGTAGATAAGATTGTGATTTTACTTTTTTTTTTTTTGTGACAGGGTCTCGCTTTGTAGTTCAGGCTGACCCTGAGCTGACTATGTAGCCCAGGCAAGCCTCGAACTCAGCAATCCTCCTGTCTCTGCCTCCCGAGTACTGGGATTACAGGCATGAGCCACCACGCCCGGCACTGTGATTTTACTTTTAAGCCTGGCTTCCTGTAGCTCTTCAGTGAAAGAGCTTATTGGTCAGTTAGTGTTTGATCAAAGGCTGTGTGCCAGTAATGCTTCTTTACTGTGTTGATACATCTGTGAACAGGTAGGGCAGTACTTTTTTTTTTTTTTTTTTTTTCGAGACAGAGTCTCACTTTTGTACTTCAGGCTGGCCCTGAGCTCACTATGAAACCCAGGCAACTCTCAGACTCAGCAGTCCTTCTGCCTCTGCCTCCTGAGTGTTGGGATTATAGGCATGAGTCACCACACTCGGCATTGTGGTATGTGGTACCAGGGATCAAACTTGGGACATTGCTCTTGCAAGGCAGACACTTGGAACCACTGAGCTAAATCCCTGGCCCCAACATAGATAATTTTTAATTCTTTGCTCTTCACAAATCTTCAGTCATCTTTTACATGTACATGCACACACAATCATTTCATAGTTCACTGTAATAGCATTTCAGGAGTCTGTGTATGTTTACTTTTGAGTGTGTTAACATGTTGCCTTCCTATAAAGTTTCATGAATTTGGGCTTTCACTAGAGTCATGTTGTGGTGCATATTAGACACCACAACTAATTTTTAGTCTTCACAGATTGAATTTTCTTGTTCTGTTTGTTAGGTGAAAAATTTTAGCTTATTGTGCTTTTATGAAATGTCATTAATTATGAGTAAAGTTGAACATCTTTATTTTTATTGGTCATTTTTTATGACAATGGTCCTTTGTAGTTTAGAATATTAGCACTTTCTTGGTGACTTCAGAAAAACGTATCAATGCTTTTGTCATGTCACTAACAAAACTTTTGATAATTTTGGTGTTTATTTTAAGGTATGACATAGAGAGAAAACCCTTCGTACTTGTACTTTCAGTGCTTCCCTACTTTTTCCATTCATCCTTCAACTTCATAAGCAAGAGACTTTCCCTAATCCATACCCCTTTACTATTATATTATTTCCTTCTCTTGCCAGTTTGGTACAACCATCAAAGGAACAAAAATTGTTCTGAAGTATTTTTCCAGATAAGATTTCATGACCCAATTCAGAGTAGGATTCCACCTCCCTGATGGTGTGTTAAGTATTTCATTATGGTTCCAATACACTGCTTCACATCGCTTGAGTTTTTTGGAATGATATCATGGTTCTCTTTAAAAAACTGTAGCCTCAAACCATTCTGTTTCCTTGACCTCAGAAATCAGGTGGGGATAAGAACATCATCATAGTTTCTGTCTTTCCAGTAATGGGATGAAGTAATTCCTACTGTTATTGAGTTGTTAGATGAGATCAAAAATTTGCCAGTTGAATTTCTTGTTTTTCAATTTTTTGTACCAGGGATCGAATTCAAGACCTTGTGCTTGTGAGACAGGCGTCACAACCACTGAGCTAAATCCCTGGCCCAGTTGAATTTCTTTGTATATAGCTTTAATGTGTAATTTCATGAAGGAGTGATGGTCACTGCATAGCATGACCCTGACTCTAAAAGGAAGGAAGGAAAAAAAGGGGAGGGAGGGAGGGAGGGAAGAAAGAAAAAAGGAAAGAAGGAAGAAAGGAAAGAAAATGCTTTAGTATTCAATTCAGATGTCTCTCATATATGTAACCTACTTCCTTTGGAGTAGTAGATAAATCTGAAATGCTCAGTAAATTACTGAAAATTGAAACTCTCCAGTTTAGTAGATAAGATGTTTTCAAATTACTAGTGTATGAAAATTTGTTTCACTGCTGTTTTTCCTACTATGGAACCACTAGTGATTTTCAGCTTCATTGTCTTCAACCTATGTGATACTGATTCACATGAACAGGATAAAGGGAGTACTCTGGTTTTCTTTCCTACTTGGTTAGAGTTCCTTTCTTTTTCTCTCCTCCTTTGAGTTGATTTTATACTTGCTTATAATGGATATTTAAACACATGACCCTCAACAAGCTTGTGAGTACAGTAACTCACTGCCTTTTAAAGTTATTCTTTTTGTTTCACTTATAGAATACATGTGGTAGTTTTACCAGCTTTAAACTTTTTGTAACCATAAAATCTTTTTGTGGAGATCAGGGATATTTTGAAGATTTCTAGCCCAGTTTTTTATATTACACTTGGAAGAAGCCGAAACCTGAAGAGAGTGACTTGCATACACTAATTGATCACAGAGCTGAGGCTGGAAGTCTGTTTCTCAGCTCCTAATTCAATACTGTCCTTACAACTGTGCTGTCTTTCCTGATACAGGATATAATGACATTCATTCTCAGTCTAGAAAATGTGAGATGTTATGATTACTGTAAAATTACAGTAACCAGAATAATAGTTTTAATATGATTTAATATGAATAGTATTGAAATTACTGTTTTTAACATGGAATTACCATTACTAAAGTATGGTATGCTTGTTTTTACTGTTTATTTTCTAAAGTAATTTTTGTGTAATTTAAATGTTTCCTTTAAAACTTGAATAAGTTGATGCATAGAAAATTTACTTTCATTTGAATATTTAAAGATTAGTTTCTGATCTGTTCTTGTTTCTGAATAAACTCTTTTCAGAAAGATGAGGTCTACCTTAATCTGGTGCTGGACTATGTTCCAGAAACAGTGTACAGAGTTGCCAGACACTATAGTCGAGCCAAACAGACGCTCCCTGTGATCTATGTCAAGGTATGTAAAAACGGGACAATTCCCCATTTTAGAAATATGCATCATGAGCCAGAGAGAATATTGGTTATATTTTAACCATGTTATTTGCATTTAATACTTGAAAAATAAATACAAAGTTTTTTAGTTTTTGCATAGTGCTAAGGTGTGAAGTCATGTAGTAAAGATACTCAGAGAAATTGAGGTAAACTTTTCACAGACAATTATGAATTTGATCTGTGTTAACCATATATATTTATATTGAATTTCTGATATTTTTATTGTGCCACAGACCAAAAATGAAAACATATCATATAAAGTCATATAAAATAATAGTTATAAATATGCTAAAATGTAATGTTTTATTGACCCTTACAAATATATTCATTGCATCTGTAGTAGGTTAGGCACAAAGAGGTATTACTTTATAGTGTTTAATATTCGTGCCATCTTGTTTATTTTATAGAACTCAGAGCAGAGTAGCTAGGAGTAACATAATTGTCATGAAAATGGTAGACATTTAGAAACATTAACTGTGACCCTATAAAAATAACTAGGACTTAAGTTTGAAAGTTCAGGTATCTAAATACTTAAATTTTACCCTTTATAGAATTAACTTTAGAAAATAAAGTGGCATCAGCTCTCATTGTCTTATTAGTTAAGTTTTGACATTTTTCTTGTTACAATTTTAAACTTCATAATAATAAAATCAATGCCAAGGCAGGAAAATTAATAAAAGTTCTTTTATTACTTTTGGTAGCTAAATTATTTTTGGCAAGTAGATCAGGACTCTTACTGAATTAAGTTGTAGGAATTAAAAGCTGACAAATTTTGGTTAAGATTTTGGTTAATTTACAGTAGTAGGATTAGAAAAGATTTCTTTCTTTCTCTCTTTAAAACTGTGAGTTCTTTGCTACAGTTTTAGAATAGCAAGTCCTATTCTGGATGACTGACTTAGTAGTATAACACTTTGAACTCCTTAAGCCTAGAGAAATCTTTGAGCTACTTAGTACAGAAGGATGATGGTTGGATCTGCCTATACTGTGGCTTTTATTAATGCCAGTGTAGATCATTGACGTGTTTATAAAAATCCCTAGAATTAGTTCCTGAGGATATAGTTTTGAGATCCAACATTTTTACTTAGGTTCTTTTAGAAAAGTTATGATCCTTGCTTTCCTTAGCTTCCAAATTGATAACATTTTACTTCTTTCTCTTCTGTGTACTATATAGCATCATTGACCTGTAAAATGGGTTTAAAATGTGAGAGAAAATTTGGGGCCTTCAATGTAGAACTAATAGAAGGTCTCATTTTTACCAAAAATTGGCATGTTGTGGACATTCCAAATATATGTACATATATAATAATTGTAGTACTATTTTGTTCCCCTCTTTAATTCAGGAAATAAAATGCTTAATGATTACATAATAACCTTATGTAATAAAATGTTTTATTCTTCCTCATAGAAGCAGAAAAACTACAAATAACTAGGAAACAATATAAGCAATATGAAAGTACATGTTATAAAAGTAGTTCAGAGACTGAAAGTGTCATTATTAATTGGCAAAAATCTCCTTAGAAAAGAGAAGGGTATGGTGATTTCTGTTGAATCTACCCTCCAAATTTAGTTAGCTGTTTGTAGATCAGTATTTTATCTCTATTTTCCAGTATTTCTGACATGTCAGGTGATTTTCTGTTCAAATATTTGTAGAAATTTTGCTTTTTAAGAATATTTAGTCACTCGCAACATTTGCTTTTATTACTGATTTCAAACATTTATAAAAGTACAGAAAATACAATAATAAACTCCTGTGTACCTATCCCACAGCTTCAGTGATCATTTCATAGCTATTTTTATCTCATTTGTACCACCTTCTATATTTCCTTTTCTATTCTGAAACAAATGCAGATATTCTTTATTGTGGTGTGTATATGTAAAATATAGCGCCTTTTAAAAAACAAAACTTACCATACAGATAAATAGTATTTTATTAGCATCATTAAATATCTGTTTATATTCATAGTTTTTAAAAATACTTGTTTGACTTGGCATCCAGGTAAGGTTTGTATTATGGTTGATGTAAGGCTTGTATATATTATGTGTACTTCTTAACTTTGTAGTTCAGTCTGGCCCTGAGCTCACTGTGTAGCCCAAGCCAGCCTTGAACTTACAGCAGTCCTCCTGCCTCTGCCTCCCAAGTGTTGGGACTACTACTATGAGTCACCACGCCCAGCATTATGGTGTGTGGGGTACTGATTGCTGTGTTTATTGGCATAAGTGGACATGAGTCACCACACCTGCCATTTTGGTATGTGCGCTGGGAATCAAACTCAGGACCTTGTCTGTGTTGGTGGTATAGTGGTGAGCATAGCTGCTTTCCATACTCAGGACCTTGACACTTTAAAGGCAGACGCCAGAACCACTGAGCTAAATCCCCAGCCCTCATGTGTACTTTTTTTTTTTTTTTTTTTTGAGACAGGGTCTCCCTTTGCAGTTCAGGCTGGCCTTCAGCTCACTATGTAGCCCAGGCAAGCCTCGAACTCAGCAGTCCTTCTGTCTCTGCCTCCCAAGTGCTGGGATTACAGGGGTGAGCCACCATGCCTGGCACTGTGGTATGTGATATTGATTGCTGGTGGGTGTGAGTCACTATGCCCAGCATTGTATGTGGTTATCGGGATCGAACTCAGGACCTTGCACTTGCGAGGCAGGCGCTGGAACCACTGAGCTAAATCTCCGGCCCCCTCATGTTTACTTTTAATGTACTTCTTAATTTTAGTTTCTCTCCCCTTCATATACTTGTCATTACAGAAACTAGGTTAAGTGACTTGTCAATTCCTAATCTGGATTTTGCTGATTGGATTTCCATAGTAGTGTTAATATTTTTCTTTGTATTTCCTACAGACTGGTGATTAGGTAATAGATAATTAAGTACATTTTTGGTAGGAGTCAATTACTTCATAGTTATGGTTGGGTCTTTTCCTAAGAAAGAACATAGTATGTTTTTCTTTTTGTGACATTAATGACCATTGGTAACTATTAATTTCATTAATTTATTAAAAGTTATTTGATCCTTTGTAAGTTACAAGAGAGACTACTTCCACAGAGAGAAACTTCCCTGTGTTAAGTATTTGTGCCCTAGGTTAAAATTTGTATTAAAAGACAATTATTTCCTTTTTATTTACCAAAATTTATAATTAATTAGTTCCATAGCAGTTTTACAGGTAGCCAATTAGAAGTTTTCTTATTTGTTTATTTAAAGTGTCTTGCATGAGCTTTAATATTGCTTGAGTGTTATAGGTTCATCTCATACATTTCTTCCTCAAACTTGGAATCAGTCTTTAAGTTCGCTGAGTGGGAAATGGTATTAAAAGACTCTGTGTGAATGCTGGAAGTACTAATTGCTATAGGGTATTGTTTATGAGTTTTATTAATGAATGGAGCTAGGGAATATATGGGTGATTTTTTAAAAATTATAATATATCCCCAAAGATACACCATAAATTCATATGGATACATCCAATTAAGATACAGGGCTTTTTGTACTTAATCCTAACAATTTTACATCTGTATTACCTTTTATTTACACTGAAAATTCCATTTCTCAATGGTCACACTATAATTACTGAATTCTACACTTGATCTTAGCCAAAAGGCCGAGAAGCGATTATAATTACTGAATTCTATCCAACATTTTCCATACATTGGAGTAATAATCTCAGCACCACCCCCTCCAGCTGGAAATAATTTAAAATCTTTTTTTTTTTTTTTTTTTTTTGAGACAGGGTCTTGCTTTGTAGTTCAGGCTGGCTCTGAGCTCACTATGTAGCCCAGGCAAGCCTTGAACTCAGCAATCCACCTGTCTCTGCCTCCTGAGTGCTGGGATTACAGGCGTGAGCCACCATGCCAGGCAATAATTTAAAATCTTTTGCAGCTCTTTTTATCCTCCATTAGATCCCATTTGGGTTGAATAGTTAAATTTCTCCATTTTAAAGCAATATCAAGTAATTCCTTTTTTT
>PVIC010006690.1:0-53340 GCA_004025085.1 Thryonomys swinderianus
GGGACGGGGAGAAAAGGAAGGAGGGTAAGGAGGAGAAGAAGGAGAAGAGAAGAAGAAGGAGAAAGAAGGAGAAGAAGCCCAGACAAACACCCGGACTGACTTCCCAGAGACGGCCCAGCCAGTGAGCAATGCAGATAAGCTTAAATCCAGTTTGTTCAACCCCAAAGCCCACGCGCGCTTCCCAAGCCGCGCCTCTATAAGTATCTCTCCGCAAGCCCGGGGGCGGTTATTGTCCGCACGCACGGATGAGGAAAGCCAGACTTCCAGCGCGGACTGACCTGCTGGGCGGCAGGGGCTGCAGCCGGGCACCTCCTGCACCTCCCCGGGGCGCAGCCCACGCGGGCCCGCCGCAGACTACACTTCCCGGCAGGACGCGCCGCGCGCACGCGCACCGGGGCCTCCGCCATGGCGACAGTGCTGTCCAGGGCGCTCAAGCTCCCGGGTGAGGAGACGCAGCCTGGCGACCACCTGCCCTCGCCGGGGCCGGGGTAGAGAGGGAGGCCAGGCCGGGGCGCGGCCGGCTCGGGGCGGCTCCCACCCGAGGGCTGCGGGCGCCCGAGGCGGGCGGGGTGCGGCGCCCCCGGCCGGGGTCCGGCGCCGCCAGGGGGCGGGAGGGGCGCGGCGCGCGCGGCGAGGGGTGTAGGGAGGCGGCTGGCAGCGCGCGCGGGGCGGCGGGGCGGCGGGGCGGCGGGACGCGGGGCCCGATCCCGATCCTGAGGAGAGGCTGCTGAGGAGCATCCTTCCGCGAGAGCCAGGGACCAGGTATCACGGGGACGACCGCTCGGTCCATCTCGGGCTGGACCGGGCGGGCGCGGGAGGCTGCGGGGCGGGAAGGGACCCGACGGCCCGGGAGACAGCGTGACGCGGCGGAGGGCGAACGAGACGGGCATGTCCCTTCCGAGGGAGATAGACATCAGGAGGAGGCTAATTGGATCGTCCAGGATCGCACAAGCGGAATTGGAGAAGCCTCGCTTATGAATCTCAGGGGCGTTTTTTTTTTCTCCAGATCCCAAGGATTTGACTACACTTAGTCCCTGGCTGCTGAAACGAAGCGTGGGAAATGGTTTGGCACCCACGAGCCTGCGATATATGTAATTTCTTTAAGAAAATGGTAGGGATGATGGCAGCTTCTAGAAGTGATTCAGTACTTTGGGCAGCAGCTCCCAAGTCCCCCCACCCCTTCTTAAACTGCGAGAATAGGACCGTGCTGTTGGAAACTTGCTGTTTTAATCAAAGTGTATTTATTCCGCGCAATTTTAAACACTTAGGCTTTAGAAAGTTTTATAGTGCTCGCTATACATTTGAAACATTGTTATAAGCAATTATTTGCTGACAACTTAAAATGTTCAAGGAGAAGGTTTTCCCTGGCATTGCAGAAGTTGCTTTTCTTAGCGTCATAGAAAGGGCTAGTTGGGTCCCTGGTAGAGAAACAGAGCAAGAACGTTGGGGAATTGCAGGGCCCTGGTTCTCAAGGAGCTCCGGGTCTGTTGGAGTGAGAGGCCTTGTGCCGTGGGTGACTGGGCTGGAGGTGAATTTGCATTCCTGTCCTCGGACTTCTTGACTTCAGACCCCCCCCCCCCTTTTCCAGGCTCATTAGAGCATGGGTGGAACACTGATATTATCTACTTTGGAATATGTACATAATACTGTATTGAAATTAAATGAGAGTCATGCCCCCTTGCCTGCAGTGTTGATCCACTGTGGAAAGAGTAGCCTTAGTATGGGATGATATCCGTTTAAATGTCAGGCATATTTAGCTTGTTTTCTCCTCCTCCTCTTCTTTTTCAGTCCTTGTTTTATTTCAGCATAGGTAATTATTATGCTTTGAGGATAAGAATGTAAGAAAATCTTGATTTAGAAACCCTGGAGCTGTTTTTGTTCCATCCAGAGGCTGTGGCATTTGTACTTTGTGGAGTGAGCTGTAGTATTTTGGTCAGCTGATAGTGGAGGTAAAAGATTTTGTAGCTCTGTCCTTGGGCCTGTCTGGTTGGCAGCTTGGCTCTGAGCAGTAAGGTATGTTGGTACTTTTCAAAGCCTGGATATACTAACCTATGTTCTTTTATGTGATGTAGACTTTTTTTTTCCCCGCTTGTACTTTTTCTGGTTTCTCTCTTGTCCTTTCTCCACTCCACTCCGCAGTACAATTTAGGGCTTTACTATTAGGAAGAAGTTGCTGTCTTACAGCTGGTTTTGGATACCCTGTGACTGCAGCTGTGAGGCTGCAGTCTTGTTTGGGTCATGTTACCTGGTTAACATCTTTGTTTTTCTTTGTGAAGAAGGCAGAATAGCATGGTGACTAAGAGCAGGACACAGCCTGAGGTACAAATCCAGGTTTCCCCTGATCAGCTGCTTAATCTCTTTAGGTTTTAGTTTCCTTATCTGTAATGATTATGTTTTTAGGGAGCATTCACTATATGCCACAAGCTGCACTACATATTTACCTCTTGGGGCTATGTGGAATACTAAAAGATGGATGTACTTAATTTCTGTCATGCTAATGGTTGTTACTGTTGTTATCAGTAGCACCACTTTCACTAATGGATGTGGTACCTAAAGGAAGAGTCATGTAATTGTTGCTGTTGACAGACCCAAACAACCTCAGAATGTAGAAACAGTTTCTGGGAATGTATGTCTTATTTTAATACCCTTTCACTAAGCCCAGGCTGGAAAGATGTTTGGCACACATGTATGACATGAGGTTAATTAATAACAGAAGAACAATATGACATTCATAAAGCCTGTGGAACAACTTATCTCTTAAGTATGTATGTATACAAATATTTAGGTCATTTTAAAGATTGAAGGTCAAACACTGAAGGTAACATCAGAGCATAATGTTGTTAAAGTTTATTTTATTACTTGTGATTTAGAGGGATTGTGGCTCTGGATAAACTAATCCATGATATGAATGATTTATCCCTAGTTATAGGGTAGTAAATGCCTTAGTATATTTTCCTAAAGACATTTGGGAATGGCATAATAGTATATGTAACACTTCTTTAGTGCTTTCTTCTACACCATGTTGGAAATGATTGTTAGCTGGTGTCCTCTGTCTCCCCTGAGGGAAAAGCAGTATGGAAGGCTTATTTCTATTGGCACCTCTTTATCGGAAAGCTGCCGAGGTGAGAGTGAGTGCTGAGTGCTCTCAGCTTTGAAGCATGGATGGATGTCCATGCATGTCCTTGCAGCCTGAGTGTGACCTAGGGCAAGTCGGAGAACTTCATACTTTCTCCTGATGTCTTTCTATGAATACACACACAAAAAAGTTATTTAGGACTTCTGTAGTCAAATCATGCAATCTATAATAGTTAAGCTGAGGTTTGTTAATGAACTAACTGAAAAAAAAGAGACCCTATTGGTATAAAAGTAAATATCATACTCCAGAAGGTGGTCAGGAACTGGCCCTAACATTTTGTGGTGTTTTAAAAGAAGGCACGGTAAGCAGTATGGTTGCTCTGCCTTCTTGTGTACTCACTCACCTTATACTTTGGAGATGTCAGAGTTCTGGGAATTCATACCGCACATCTTTAGATATTGCTTAACTATCTTTTGCATATTGCTGTAGAAAAGTCAGCTTGATTTTTCTTCCTGCCATTAGAGATTTTTCCTTTGTGCTGGCTGCTTATAACATTTGTTCTTTGTCCTTGAAACTCAATGCCTTTACTAGAATGTTTCCTTATTGATTATTCTATATCATATATTTTTGGCCTCTGTCTACCCTTTACTGTACAGTTTTAGGTCTTGCTTTATTGCAGGTTCTTTTTTGGGTATCTGCTTTATTTGTTTGTTTCCTTTTCTTTCTTTCTTACTTTTTTTTTTTTTTTTAGTTTTTTGAGACAGGGTCTCACTTTGTAGTTTAGGCTCACTATGTAGCCCAGGCAAACCTCAAACTCAGCAATCCTCCTGCTTCTGCCTCCTGAGTGCTGGGATTATAAGCATGAGCCTCAATGACCTGGCTCTTATTGCTTTTGAGATTAGGTCTCACTATATAGTTCAGGGTGACCTTAAACTCAGTATATAGACTAAGATCCTCCTGCCTCAGCCTCCTGAATGCTGGTACTACAAGTGTGTGTCAATATGTCTGGTTTTTATCTTTTCTATTTTATAATTAACTTATTGGTACATTACATGTGTGTGTATATATATATATTTATATATATAAATGATATCTATATAATTCATCATAGGGAATTTGTACCTATACATGATATGTCTTTTTTGTTTTTGAGACAGAGTCTCACTTTGTAGTTCAGGCTGGCTCTGAACTCACTCTGTAGCCCAGACAAGCCTCGAACTCAGCAATCCTGCCTCTGGCTCCTGAGTGCTAGGATTACAGTCGTAGCCACTACACCTGGCACTGTGGTATGTGCTATTGATTGCTGGTGGGTTTGAGTCACCACACCTGGTATTGTTGTATGTGGTTACTCAGGATGGAACCAGGGACCTTGCACTTGCAAGGCAGACACCAGAGCCACTGAGCTAAATCTTTGGCCCAACATGATATATCTTAATTCTTTTTTTTTTTTTTTGAGACAGGGTCTCACTTTGTAGTTCAGGCTGGCCCTGAGCTCACTATGGAGCTCAGGCAAGCCTGGAACTCAGCAATCCTTCTGCCTCTGCCTCCCGAGTGCTGGGATTAGAGGCGTAAGCCACCACCCCTGGCACTGTGGTATGTGGTACTGATTGCTGGTTGGGTCTGAGTCACCACGCCCAGTATTGTTGTATGTGGTTACCAGGGATCAAACCAGGGACCTTGCGTTTGCTAGGCAGGTGCCAGAACCACTGAGCTAAATCTCCAGCCCGATATATCTTAATTCTTCTTTTTTTCCATTCTCTGCCCCTCTCTTCCTTTTAATACTGTTTTTGGTTTTCTTTTCCATTCTCTTTAGTTATGCATATACTCACCTTTGTTCTCCATGTTTATCTAATTTGGGCTGGGGATTTAGCTCAAGTGGTACCGCGCCGACCTTGGATGCACAAGGGCCAGAGTTCGATCCCCAGTACCCACCTCCCCCCACCAAAAAAAAAAGAAAACAGACATATCTAATTCTTTCTAGTCTTTTAAAATGCCTTGTTTACCAGGTGTGGTGTCTTATGTTTGTAATCCAGCAATTGGGGGATTGAGGTAAGAGGATCACCACAAGTTCGAGGCCAGCCTGGGCTACATAGTGAGTTCAAAACCCTGCTGACCTACATAGTGGGTCCCTGTCTCAAAAAATGAAACAAAACAAAACAAACAAAGCCTTGTTCATTTTAGTGGGACCATAGAGGTAGCCAGTGCAGACTTTGAAGCCAGACTGCATAGGCAGTTGCTTAAATTTTTGGACCTCAATTTCCTTATCTAGAACATGAAGGACAATAACATGACCACCTCAAAGAGTTGTTACAGAGACTTTTATTATTTCATTTCATTTTCCTTATACTGTCACTGCTCTATGCTTTATGTTTGTGAGTCTGATTCCAATAAGGATTTCTTTTCTAAATTCGCTTTATTATCTTCCTAGTCTTGTTGTTTACTTTTCATGTGTTCTGCCATTTCTTCCTGGAAACGTTATATCTTTCTACAAGCCCTTATTTTAGAGAAGACTATTTTCTTTAATTACCTGAGCTCCCTGGAGAAGCAACTATTCATTATTTCTTCCATCTTATGTGCAGCTTTAGTTCTTTAGCTGATTTTGTTCACTGTATCTCATTGTCACCTCTTATTTTTAGAACTTAGTGGCATGTTGTGGAACGAATGCTGATAATATTTCTTTGTGATTGTTACTCATATTTGAGTGGGGGTGGTTGTTTTATAAAGAGATGCTGACATGTGAGCAGAGGCAGAGGCTGGTGGGGTGAGCTGGGAGCTAGAATTTCCTGGAGGCCTGTAGATCTCTTCGGAGCCATCTGCCTCCAGGCTCTGCCCTGGTGAGCAGACCAGGAGAACTGCTGCATTATCACTGGGCCTGAAAGTGCTGATAAAGCCTTTGAGTCTCTTGGTTTGTTGTGCTTTCAACCTGTTGTCCCTGAACTTCAAATTCACCTGTGTTATTTGATCTGTGAAAGTGGATCTGGACTCGTTTAAATGCTGTTTATCTTTCTTTCATTACTTTTCCTTAACCATAGGATATTTTTTCAGTTGTCTTCCTATCCTTATACTTGCTCTCCTATATTAAGAGATTTTTTGTTTTTGTTTTTTTACTTTGAATTATCTTCAAATTACTGTCTGGTTCCTGTTTCCTCATGCGGCATAGTCTGTCCAAACAAACAAACAACAAAACCCAAAATCAGCCTCTTCAGAACTTGACTGTACCTGTGGTTGCTTTTTAAACTGCCTCACTAAAAGGTTGCCTTTTACAGTTACACTTTTTCTCCTTGTCTACGTGATGTTGAATCGGTCCCCTAAGCAGTACTGTGTCCTTAAAACTTGTCTTTCCAAGCAAAAAATTACTGACTGAGCTATGTATTTGTGAAACAAGGATGTGGTAATGCTTGTCAGAAAATAGACTGAAAAAAACAAAAACCAAAAACAGAATTCACCAACCTATGGAGTTGAATGCATGGGCTTGAATCTTGTCTTTTTTTCTTGCTACTTCTGTAATGTTAGGTAACCTGCCTTTGTATATTTTAGTTTCCTCATTGATCACATAGCAATAATAATACCTAACATGCAGGATTGCTGGGAGGACTAAATGAAGGAACACATATAAAGTGCTTAGACCAGTGGCTGGGATGGTAAACACTTAGGACATCCCAACTTCTTATGGTCATTAGTGTCCTCATCAATTCTGTGAACTCTGCTCCTTGCCAAAGCTCTGCCAGCTTTTATGGTGTTTCCTCAATGAGAGACACATTTCACTATGTTTGACAACTGTTGTTCATAAATTGTGGTCAGGATTGTGAGCCCTTTGCTTTTTTTTTTCTATTTTCTCTTTTAGTCCCTCCTGGTTTTAGGGAAATAGTGTGACAGAAATGCCTTCCTATCCAACATAATTGTAGGGATGCAGTCCTTCTAAAAGGACCAATTTAATAGTGGCCCCACCCAAATGTTTGCAAGTTATTTTTATAGTTTTTTTTTTTTTGTGTGGTACTGGGCATCAAACTCGGGCCCTAGTGTGTCCAAGGTTGGTGTGGTACCACTTGAGCTAAATCCCCAGCTCTTTAATAGTTTTATTAATGATTTCCTACATTTTGGTAGTGTATGTCGTCCTTCCTTCTTGCCTGTGATAATATATGAGAATGAATTTTCTGTAAATATTTTTTTAACCAGTATTTCATTAAAGCTATTATTTGTTAGCCAGTATTGTGCTAATGATTTCACTTTGGCAAAGGAGCTGTTTTAGGTTATGTTGCAAGGTGGAAACTGACAAGTGAGATTGAGTAGATTATGTGTTGATGCTTCATTTTTAACTTGTGCTAAAAATCCAAAAGTAATTATAACATGGCTTAAATGTGTGTGAAAAGTGCTTCGGGGTTTTAGTTGGATGAGTTCTGTGATGTGACTGCCAAGAAAGTGACCTCGATTTTAGACACAGTGACTGAATTGAAATGTCCTGTCTGGAGTCACAGGAGCACAGTTCTGTCTGCCTTTCGTGGGGCTGCATCCTGGACTCTGTCCAGCTCTGGACAATGTACCTTATCAAGAGAGCCCTGACCTATTGCACTGTGCATGAGGAGAGCAACCAGGATATTAAGGGCACCTGAAACAAGGCTTTGTTAGGCAGTGAGTGGAAAGAGGGGAAGGTGTTTAGCTTGGAGGTGCAGAGGCTGGCCGAGGACCTTTGGAAGAAATAATGACAGCCGTGTAATGGGAATGATGCCAATAGGAGCTCAAAGTCAATGAGTATGACCAGAGACCAGGCACTGAGAACAATCAACATATTATCATATTTAATCCTTGTAAAAATCCTTCAAGACAAGAGCAGTTATTATTCCCTTTTACAAATAGGGAAATTGAGGCTCAATGAAGTTAAGAAATTTGAGGTCGTACAGTTACTAAGAGGGCCAAGATTTGTCTCTTGTTTCTTTTTATGGAAACCTTAAATTCTGTACTTCTCTAAAATTTGCAAAAAATGGATGTGGAAGTGGCGACCACTCAGAAACAGGGTCTTGAGTCAGTGTAAAGCATCTAGCTGGAGGCGAGGGGCTCTCTAACGTGATCACTTGAGTGGATCTGGAGTGACAGCTCGGTGTTTGTGAGACGTGTGGATTAGGGTTTGCAAAGGATTATGTAATCTTTCAAACCTCTTCCAGCTCTGAGGATTTGGGGATCTTGTACATGTTTTCTTCTTTGTCAGGTGTATTTAAATTTTTAAAAAAGTGTACAAAATACAGATACCATAAAATTTACCATTTTAACCACTTCAAATGTATAGTTCTAAGATTATTTATATTCACATTTTTGGAGTCTCTGGAACTTTTTCATCTTGTAAAACTGAAACTGTACTTGTTAAACCACAACCACCTATTTCCTTTAAAACTGGGAAATCACTGTTCTACTTCTTATTTCTGTGAATTTGGCTGCTCTAGATACCTCATGGAAGTGGAGCATACTGTCTATTTTCTCACAGCTAGCTTGTTTCACTCTGGATTTTGTCCCTGATCTTCATTTTGTACCATGTGCCAGGATTTCCTTCCTTTGTAAGGCCCTACAGTAATACAGGCCATATATGTACCATGGCATGTCAAGTATATTTTAATTAAAAACAAAACAACCAACTACTTAAAAAGCTTTAGTGTTATGTTATTATAACAATTTTTTGACTCTGTAAATTATATATTGAGTTACCTGAGGTGGATATAGAATGGAGTACTCCAACAGAATTATTTGCAACATACCATAGAACTATCCATTATAGGACATTGGCCTGACCCTATGGCATATCCTGGAAGTACTATTTGGAATTAAATTTCTAATAATCAGTTTATTTTCTTAAAAATTGTGCCTTTAAAAAATCAAAGCTAGGCTGGGTGTGGTGGCTCATGCCTGTAATCCCAGCATTCGGGAGGCAGAAGCAGGAGGACTGCTAAGCTGGAGGCTTGCCTGGGCTACATAGTGAATTCAGGGCCAGCCTGAACTACCAAGTGAGACCCTGTCTCAAAAAAACAAAAAACAGGGCCGGAGATTTGGCTCAGTGGTTCCGGCGCCTGCCTCGCAAGCACAAGGTCCTGAGTTCAATCCCCGGTAACCACATACAATGTTGGGCGTGGTGACTCACGCCCACCAGCAATCAATACCACATACCACAGTGCTGGGTGTGGTGGCTCACGCCTGTAAACCTAGCACTCGGGAGGCAGAAACAGGAGGATTGCTGAGTTCGAGGCTTGCCTGGGCTACATAGTGAGCTCAGGGCCAGCCTGAACTACAAAGGGAGACCCTGTCTCAAAAAACAAAAACAAACCATCAAACAAACAAACAAAAAACCCCAAAAAACAAAAAAACAGAAACAAAAAACTAAACTTTAGAGTAAAAATTTTTCTCTGCAACTCTGGGCTCCATATCATGATTTATTGACTTGTTTTTGGTGTTGAGCAGATAGACCTGGCGTGAGCAGTGACATCACCGAGTGACCCAGAGGTAGAGGTTGGCATCAAGAGTTTTCCTTGATAGGTTGTGGGTTTTTTTGTTGTTGTTAATTTGATTCTGAACAAAGGATCGAACATTAGTAGCAATTTGCCAGGTAAGCTTCCATTAAAAGGGAATTTTTCTTGGTTATAACCTGAAAGAAAAACATAAAATAATTGGACCATTGGCAGAGAGGAACAGAGGTAGACATTGGAGAGGCACTGAAGTCCTGCTGCGGTTTGTCTGTCCTTCCAGATCAGCACAGGGTCCAAGTAAAAGGCACCAGTGTCCAGCAGTCGCTTGTGGCCACTGTGCTGCCAGGTTATCATCTCCTCAGGTACCTGCTCGATACACAGCCTGAAAGGTAAACACTGTACCAAAGGATGTATTGAAAGGACCTTCCCACCATGGTTTCAGTAAAATTTCCAGATGACATTTTGTGTTCTACCTCCTAAGTTTCTATAGAAATAACTGGGAACCCATGACCAGGACCATGAAAAGCAGAGTATGGAACAGAATTGTTCAAAAGTATACTGGGAGATTAAGAGAACCATAGATCTAAGAAATCAAATGGAATAGTTCATGTTAGGTGTATGGAAAGTTGATGTAAGAGCAATGGCTTTTTCATAAGTGAGAGTCATACAAATTAAGAAAGCTTTTTTTATAAAACTAAAGGTATTTCAAATTGGCTAATTCGCTTATCTTCTTTTTTAAAAAGTTTTTTTTTCATGGTCCTGGGCATTGAACCCAGGGACACTCTGCCTGCCTGCCTGCCTGTCTGTCTGTATCTATCTTTCTCTCTCTATCCCTAGGTGTTGGGTCTGGCTTTCAACTTGTGATCCTCCTGCTTCAGCCTCTCAAGTAGTTGGCATCACAAGCATGGGCCACTGTACTTGGCTTAGTTGGCAGATGGTAATAGTACGTATTTATAGGGTCCAGTGTGACATTTCAGCACAGGTATACAATATGTAATGATCAGGGTAATTTGCACATCCGTCATCTCTGATTATTACATGTCTTAATGTTGGGAACATTTAAAATTTTTCCTATTAGCTATTTTGAAACACTCAGTTAATTGTTGTCAACCATAGTTAGTTAACCTACTGTGGCAAAGAGTGTTAGAGGTTATTTCTCCAATCTTGTCACACCCCTCTACCTGCTAAGTGTCCTTTCTCTGTCCCTCCCCTTCTAAGCCTCTGGTAAACACTGTTCTGTACTTCTGTGGGATGAAATTTTTAGCTTCCACGTGTATCTGAAGACACACAATATTTATCTTTCTGTTCCTAATTTACTTCATATAATATACTGATCTCCATTTCCACTCATGTTATTGCATCCTCTCCAATTTTCCTAACCTGGTACAGGCAGTAATTCTAAAGTATTGCACTTTGCCTTCCTCCCATCATCCCCATTTCCCTTCTGCTGGCATCTGATTTTACAGATGGCCACCAAGGCCAAGCTTGATATAACCCCACGGTGTTTTGCCTTCTGTGTTTCTGTAGAAGTTTGCAGTGACTGTGCTTGGGTGAGGGTTTCTCCTTGCTGGGTCTCCTTGACGCCATCCTTCTGTCTCCTCAGGAAAGAAGAGCCCAGACCTTGGGGAGTATGATCCCCTCACCCAGGCTGACAGCGATGAAAGTGAAGATGACCTTGTGCTTAACTTGCAGCAGAAGAACGGAGGGGTCAAAAATGGGAAGAGTCCTCTGGGAGAAGCACCGGAGCCTGACTCCGATGCAGAGGCTGCTGGGCCTGCAAAGCCCCATCTTTCTGAAGTCAGCACAGAGGGGTACCCCCCTGAACCCCTCGGGGGCCTGGAGCAGAAGGCAACCTCCTCACTTGTGTCCTACGTGCGCACATCCATCTTCCTGCTGACGCTGGGGGTCTCGATGGTCCTGGTGCTCCTCTGTGCCTTCCTCATCCCCTGTCCCCCCCGAGACTTGCACAGCACTTGGAGCCGCCGCCTGGGCTCCCAGAGAGGTGAGTGGTGGGTTTTCAGTGCTGGTTCCGAAAAGTTTCGTGGTACCATCTGGTCACGCTGAATTTCCCCGCCAAATCTTAAAAACTGATGCGTATCATATAGAACTGTGTCTGCCATGCCACATGCATGGAAGTGGTGAGGAGGCGAAGAGTTCAGTGAGACAGGTGGGCTGCTTCCTCTCTCAGTGCTGTGTTGTGTCAGCGCTGCAGGGCATTGGTTTGCAGGTTCCTGCAGAGAAGTGATCACACAGCAGGCAGAGGCAAGGTTGCAGGATATTCCTCTATTTTCAGGGGAGAGTAAGGCTCCAGGCTGTCGGCCTTTGATTGTACAAGCTTGGCCTCATTAGAATTTAGAATAATTTCGTTTCCTGTGGGAGACAATCTCTGTCTTTTCTTTCTTGTCCGAGTGGTTAGGGTGGCAATACCTGAGTAAGGCTGGCTTTTTATCTCTGAAACCTCTTGCTCTAGGATGGGGATTGCATTTCAGTGGGGGGAGCTGTCGTCTCCAGGGGACTGGATCAGGCCTTCTTCAGACCCTGTGTGTTGTCTTAATGGGAAGGGCTTTTTCTCTGCTGCTTCTTGGATTCCAGTTGAATTAGCTTCTGGTTCTCAACTGCAGGTCTCTTAAGGCAAATTTAGTTTACATATGTGATATTTATATAAAGTGTGAAGCCTGGTAACAAATCCTTATTGAATCCAATACCTAGCTTGAGAGAGAGAGCATATTGCTAAGTGAAATAAATCAGATAGAGACAGATAAATACCATGTCTCTCACCACAGGGTTTTGCTCACTGAATTTGTTTTGATTATCCTTTGGCTAAATTTTAATCATACTGACATATATCCTAAACAGTCTATTTATTGATTCTGCCTCTTCTTGAATTTTATGTAAATGCAGTCACACAGACTTGCCTTTTTGTTCAATCTAAGTGTTTTTTTTGTTTGTTTTTATAAATTGAATTCTTTATTGCTACATTTTATATACATGTCACAATCACACATAAGATTGGGGAATTTGTACCAATATATAACAAGTTCTCGTTTTTGCCGATATCCCTACCCACCCACACCTCCCTACCCCCTATATACATGCTCTTTTATTTTCTCAATCTAAGTTTTTGAAATAATATTTTTTAATTGAATTCTTTATTGGTACATTTTATATATAGCTCACAATCACACTCAACATTGGGGAATTTTACTAGCATATGACACAAATTAATTCTCATTTTTACCCATAACCTTACCAACCTCTCATATAGGGGTTGGGGGATTATAAAATAATATCTTTGAGGTTAATCCCTTCTCTCCTTTGCTTATCTGGTGTTTATTCATTTTTACTATTTGTTAGGTCTCCCATGATATGAATACCCCATGATTTATTTATCCAGTTTATGGTTAATGAACATTTCCATGGCTTCTAGTCTTTTATTATTATTTATTTATTTTCTGAGACAGGGTCTCGCTTTGTAGTTCCGGCTGGTTCTGAGCTCACTATGTAGTCCATGCAAGCTTCGAACTCGGCAATCCTCCTGTCTCTGCCTCCCGAGTGCTGGGATTATAGGCGCCCGGCACTGTGGTATGTGGTATTGATTGCTGGTGGGCGTGAGTCTCCACGCCCAGCATTGTATGTGGTTACCGGGGATCGAACCCAGGACCTTGCACTTGTGAGGCAGGCGCCGGAACCACTGAGCTAACCCTCCGGCCCTCTTTTAATATTTTTTTAAACAAATGATGCTAAGGGGTATTTTTGTATATGTCTTCTGACCCAGTATAAGAGAAATTCGCATTAGCACTGTAGGCTTCTCCTGTGTGGAGAGCTGGGGCACTGCTAGGTAGCATAACAGCCTGGCTTCTGGCCTTCTCTGTCCGGTCCTTGGTGGGAGAGGTCATTTTGTCAGCCAGGATCAGGTGGAAGGAGGGTTCCCTGTTCAGCCTTGACTCGTGTGTGTGTGTGTGTGTGTGTGGTGGGTCCAGAGCCCTGGTTTTATATGTGCAGATTAGTTGGAGTGTAGCGGTCACACTTGAAATGCTTCTGCCTGGCCAGGCTGCTCCTGGCCTGGGGCTTTGGATAGAGAAGCCAGCATTTCTTGGGGTTCTCAGTTTGTACCTGTGACATTTCTGGGTTGTTGACTTCTTCAGCACCTTGTCTGAGAAATACGAGGCCCAAAGAAAATTTCGAGGCCTCATCATCTTATCATCCTGTGGTTCTTGCAGTCTCTACTCCATCTGCTTTCATG
The DNA here is from genome assembly GCA_004025085.1 of Thryonomys swinderianus. Lineage (NCBI taxonomy): Eukaryota > Metazoa > Chordata > Mammalia > Rodentia > Thryonomyidae > Thryonomys > Thryonomys swinderianus. The sequence goes on from PVIC010006690.1 coordinate 13,766, forward strand.
TCTGCATCTCGCAGAGCCTGGCTGTGTTTTTTTATGTGTAATTTCCAGGGCTCTGATATGGATTTAGAGGGAAGAGGAGGCAGGGAAAAGTGTGGCTGCGCCATTTGTCTGAGAACCGGACATCTGCCTGGTTTCTGTGGGTGCTGGCAATGTTGTGTGTTTGTACCCTTCAAACCTGATTCGTGGGAGTGTTCTTGAGCCCCTTTTGTTTTTTTACCTGCGCATCAGGTGGGGACCTGTCTCCGCTGGAACTGGCTGATGTGAACGGAGATGGCCTGCGGGATGTACTCCTAGCCTTTGTGACGTCAAGGAATGGGAGCTCAGCAGGTAAGAGCTGTGTCCTTCCGAGGCTGCTGTCACCAGGGGGAAAGCATCCATTGTGCCCAGAGTAGCACCGCGGAAGGGGGTCTGTGGTGAACAGGAAGTTACTGCAGGTGTCTCATGTGATGAATCTGATCAGAAAGTGCTCGCTTGAAAAGAATGCTCAGTTCAAGAAACCAGAGAAAGTTACAGCTGGAAAGAGCTGTATGGTTGTCCAGGCCACTAAAGGACCTGATCCTGAGAGGAAATGGCTCCTCCAGACAGCTGTGCTGGCTGCCTTGGTGCTAAGGTTTCTGGAGTTCCTCCCTGTCTGCTCTCCATTGCCTTAGCTCATCTCCCACCCTGGCCCGTAGTTTTTGTTCACTCACTTCAGATGTGACCTGAAAAGCTAGTATGTATTTAAATTTAAACATTTATTACAGTAAAAGGTATATTCTTTCCTTAATCTCTACCCAAAGTACCCCCCTTGCTTCAGACATACTTACCCTATCATTGTCACTTTGTTTTTGTTTTTTATTTTTTAAAATTTATTTATTTATTTATTTTGGAGACAGGGTCTTGCTTTGTAGTTCAGGCTGGCCCTGAGCTCACTGTGTAGCTCAGGCAAACCTGGAACTCAGCAATCCTTCTGTCTCTGCCTCTGAGTGCTGGGATTGCAGGCGTGAACCACCACGCCTGGCACTGTGGTGTGTGGTATTGATTGCTGGTGGGCGTGAGTCTCCATGCCCAGCATTGTATGTGGTTACCGGGGATTGAACTCAGGACCTTGCGCTTGCAAGGCAGACGCCAGAACCACTGAGCTAAATCTCTGGCCCATTTTGTTTTTTATTTTTGGTACTGGGGATTGAACTTGGAACCTTATACCTCTTGCAAGGCAGGCCCCCAAGCCACTGAGCTAAATCCCTGGCTCCACTGTCACTTTTGGAAGCTGTCCTGAAGGTCTTCTTTCATGAGTATCTTTGGTTGCTCTGTCATGGCTACCTTGATGTCCTGAACTGATTCACAATATTTACCTTTCCCAGTCATTTTGACTTTGGGAATGATCCAGAAATCACGTGATGCCAGACCTGCTGAAGAAGGTGGATGCCACACTGCAGTGGATTTACACGACTGCCTTTCTAGTGGCTGGCACTCAGCAGCAGTACTCACTATTTCTGATCATGCCTTGTCCAGGCATTCATAAAAAAAGGCCTCTCAGTACTGCTTCAGAAAGTGGCAGGAACAATGGGGGTGTTCAAAGTGAGGGAGGCATTTTGAGGACGTGTAATAGCAGTGTTGTTTTTTAAAACTTTTTTTGAGAGAGAATCTCACTCTATAGTGCATACTAGCCTTGAACTTGCAGTGTAGTCCAGGCTGGGCCATCTTTTTACCACAGCCTTCCAAGTTCTAGAATTATGGGCATATGCCACCATACCTGTCAATGGCAATGTCTTTTACTAAATTTTGAAGATTTAAACTTCACTATGTGTTTTGGTCACCCCTTGTACACGTCTTTGCACAAATGTACCCTGGCTAGTTTCCCCTTGGCTTACACTCCCAGATATCCTGCTCTGTTTGGGGTAGCTGGCCTGTATGTCTGGGTCTCTCCACCCTGACCATATCTTTGTAGTCTCATTAATTTCCCACCACTTACCTGAGCAGGCTGCTTCTGGGACCCTGGGTGCCACACTTATCCACCATAGAAACAAATAACCAGAAGCACATTCAGGCTCCGGCCTGCCTGCAGCCTCTGTTAAAGTGGCCCTGTTTGCATTCTGCCAGTTGATACAAGAGCTGTAGTTGGAGGCCAAGAAAACCCTGAGAGCTACTTGTGAATCACTGCAGGCTTAGAGTAAATGTGAGGATATATCTTAGCGATTTCTGCACTGTACACACCTTTGAAAGGATTAGTAATACCTTTTTGGGGAGAGACCAGTGACAGAGAAAACCTGTAGCCTACTGTTTTCAGATAATTGGACCTTTACCAAATTTTTTTTCCTACCTGTGACTCATTAATTAACCACTGAAGTAAGATTTTCTCTACCTACTTTTAGGAATATTTTAGTCAGATGTTATTTTACATGATTTGCTACTTATGGAGATGCATTATGGAGTGGCTGTGGGTTTGGACAACAGATGGACCAGCCTAACTTGCCCACAGGTGGTAAAAATAGGAATATAACCTACTGTTTGGTGCTTTCTATATGCTATGCACTGTTGTAAGTGTGTAACACGGTGAATGAATTTACCCCTCGACATAGTCCTACAAGGGAGACTGATCTCTTTGTCCCCCTTCGGTGGATGAGGAAACTGACACATGGGGAGGTTAAGGAACTTCGGCAGAGCCCTCAGCTGGTAGAGCTGGGAATCAGATCCGGGAGTCAGGCTCTGGAGTTTATGTTCCATCCCTCAGGCCAAGTGGTTGTGCCCGTATCGCACAAAGCTCTGTGCCTGGGCCGGAGGGTTAGCTCAGTGGTTCTGGCGCCTGCCTCACAAAGCTCTGTGCCACCAGATGCAGCAGGCTGGGTTTCTAATGGGTCTGTTCACTGGTCTGTCTATCCATTCAGCAGCCACAAGTTGAGTGCTGGCCTTGCCAGCACTGTGCTCATCTGCAGGGCTGTGCTTCTTCTAGAGAGCTCACCAAGGGGAGTAGGGTTCTGCCTCGAGTGCTGATGGGGAAGGGTGACCCATTACTACCTTGGAAAACATGTCAGAAAGGCCTAGGTGCTCAGGAGGGTCCTTAAGTAGAAAGGGTGTGGCCAGCAAGTTAGCCCAGTGGTTCTGGTGCCTGCCTGGAAAGCACAAAGTCTGAAGTTCAGTCCAGTGTCGAAAGGACAACACAGGATGGTAATCTTTGAGACATCTGGAAGCAAAATTAGGTACTACTGTTGGTCACATGTAACTTCCTCTGTAGACCAGGTAGTCTGAAACTGAACCGCAGTTTGCCACTTGTTTTTAGCTCATCTGTGTAATTAGTCACAGTGAAGACTGAGTAGGACGAAGCTCTACAGCTTATCCCTTTCCCGTCTCAGTGTTTACTGGAAGTGGAAAGTGTGTGAGATGAGTCAGGGTGTCCGTGCCCTGAAAGTAAGAGTAAGCCAGGCAAGAGCGTTATTATTCTGCGGTGTTAATTAAGCCATGTAAAGGCCTGCTTATTCAGGAGGTGAGCAACTCCGGCTCCCCACCAGCCAGCCTCAGCCCCGGTGTGAAGTCTTTTCTGGTAACCTTTCCTGCTTGCGACCAAAGCAGCTGATTGCATGGAGCTGGAGACCAGCTACACCTCCTGCTCTCTACCTGTGATTTTCTGGATGTGGTTTTTGGGTGCTGGGGATTGAATTCATGACCTTGAGTTTGTGACCTTGAGCTTGCTGGAACCACCGACCTATGTCCCTGGCTGACAGGTTTCTTTTTTAAATTTTTTTTTCAATTTTTTTTTGCAGTATCAGGGATTATACTTTGTCAGGTTTATTTTTAAAAACATTCTTTTTCTGTTCTTCTGAAGTGTTGGCTACCAGTGGTTGTAATTCAGATATTTTTGCTCCCTGCTCTGCACCTAGATTGCTGGTGTTTCTCAGAGCACTTTTCCCTCCTGCTCTTGTTCCCAACAGCTATTCCCCATATGCGGGATTTTGTGCCAGCACCATGGGGTACTATCTGTGCCGGGCTTTTGGAGGATGCAGAGTGAGTGGGGCAGACTTTACCCTTCAGGATGCTGCTGGGAGCTGGGCCTGAGGTCTGAGGCAGGCGAGCTGTCTGCTGGGAGAGGTAGAAGTGCAGGGGCAGCAAGGCAGCCACAGCATCCTGTCTCACCAGGAGGTGTGTGAGTGGAGGCGACAGGTGCTCAGTGTTCAGGTACATAGGGACGGATGTGCACCTGAGGGCCGCTGTCTCACCGCTCTCCACTCTGGTCTTCGGGCCTCTGCTAATCTCCACCTCTTACCTTCTCTGCCTCCTTCTCTGTGCTTTTTGCCCGGTGCTCTCAGGTGGCTCAGGAGCAGCAGCTGACCTGGTGTGCCTCTCAGGCATGAACGGCAGCATGCTGTGGTCCAGTCCCCTCCCGGAAGAGGTCCGGGATGTCACATGCTTGGGGCTGACGCCAGGCAGCATGTCTGAAATCATCTGTCTTGTGACTGGAACACACAGGATGCTCCGCGCCTTCAATGCAACCTCAGGTGAGGATCACTGGCCACAGGAGGTCTTCACCATAATGATAATTTTGGATTATGATATGCTGGCGGGGCTTTTCTACTGTGGGACTTTTCTACTGTGGCAGGAGGGAAAGTCTGATTTTCTGCTCAGAAGGTGGCTATTAAGGGACTAAGATAAGAGGTTTGGGCAGATTGAGAAACAAGACCTATGTTTCAACCTGTTTGTGATAAGACAGGGCTAAACTCAGAAACTGGCCTGATGCCTTTGGCTGTAAAGTGTCTCCCTGCTCTGTGGAAGACAGAGGAGCTTTGTCTCTTCCTGTTTGATATATGTGGGGTCTGTGCATAAACGTAGCCATTAACTACTTGATAGTATTTCTTCATGAAGAAACAAAGGCTTGTTGGGGCATGTTGATTTAGCTTTTGAGCTTCTTACTGCATTTAGACATAAAAAAAAGGAATGAACAACAAATACAGTGAAGCTTTCTTACAGAATCAAAAGTACCTGCCAGTGTGCCAGTTAGTCCCTGGAAAACAGTCGGCGACAGCAGCTTGTGCCTGTAATCCCAGCTCCTTAGGGGGCTAAGGCAGGAGGATCACTTGAACCCATGAGTTCAAGACCAGCCTGGGTAGCCTAACAAGAACCTGTTTTGAAAAAACCAAATCAAAAATAAAGGGGAATAGTGAGGACAAGTGTTGTGCATTGCTCAGCCCTTGGGGTTTCACTTTGTATCCGCCTTTTCCGGGTAGAAAGCCCTATGTATGACCACCCTCCTTGTCCTGCCCTAGGAAAAGCCATCTGGACTCTAAGCCCAAACGCCCTGTCCAACGGCACCTTGGCTGCCCCCATGGTGGTGCTGCCAGACCTGGATGAGGATGGCGTTAGAGACCTTGCAGTCCTGGCCATTGGGGAAACACAGGTGTGGTCTTTATTAACTGGCTTTTGTCTCTTACAGAGAAAAGTGTATTTTTAGGTATCTCAGTTCCTAATGCTATAAGTGTTTGAAACATTCTTTTTACCAAAGGTGAATTTAAATAAATTCTCTTGGTGAGGTTAAGTGAGCTTTGTGAATCCCTTTCTCAGCAGTCTCATTATCATTCCATGAACTTTGGTGTAGTGAGCTCTGGATGTACGTGGGGCTGTAGCTGCTATGATTTGTTGCTCTGTAGTCTTGGGAAAGCTCTGATTTCAAGTGAAAAAAGTTGGACTATTTCATCAGGTTGTAGGATTGGTATGAAAGAGTTGAATACACTTCAGGTTCCTAGAGTAGACCTACTTTTTAAATTTTTAGATGTATTTAAATTACTATATAAAATATATTTAAGTTTTATTTCAACTGCAAACAGTAGGATGCCTGATAAAAAGTTCATAAAATATATAAAGAAAAAAATCTAAGTCAAATAATAGCATCAGTATCCAAAGAAAAGAGTTATACTGTGACAAGACAGACTGATTCTAGTAGAGTGGTCCATAAATGGTCATCCTGTTAACTATTGGAATTCACAGCATTCTGGGACATTGAGACAGGAAGATTACAACTTCCTGGGCAACTTAGTAATTTAATGACTAGACTTTCTACTAATGACCAGACTTCCTACTAAGTCTGGGCAACTTAGTGATTTAATGAGACCCTGGCTTTAGAAAAAGAGGAAGAGTGGCTAGAGACATAGCTCAGAATAAAGGCCCTGGGTTCAACACCCAGTGCCATAAAAATTTTAAAAAACCCTATTAATTGTGGAGCTAGTCATTCTGTATACAGATAAAGTAATAGTAGTACTTCCTTCATATTGTAGGAACTACTCAATTAGAGATAGAATCATCTCAGTTTTGAAATTTTGGTCCTAAAGCATTTTTCAGAGCTTCTGTTTTTGGGCATATAGTTCAGGCTAGTCTTAAACTCACTACTTAGCCCAGGTTGGCCTTGAACTCATAGTGATCTTCTTGCCTCAGCCTTCCAAATTCTGAGATTACAGGTGTGTTCTACCACACCTGGCTGTTTTAGAGTTTCTGTCAAAGTTTTTCTAAGACATTTTTCCCAGACTGCCTAGCCTGCCAAGATAATGCGGTAGACTAAAATGTTGAAATGGCAAAAGGAAACATATGGGAACATGCGGATACAGTAATTTTGCCCCATTTGGTAGCTGATTTTAATTTTAAAACAAAAGAACTCCTGGATATTTTCTGTTGGTTTTAATCAACAAGCTCTTTGCTTTGGAATTGGACCAGGACCGAGAATTTAGGGATTATTCATGTACCTTTTTTTTTTTTTTTAAATTTCCTAGCCATTGTAAATAAAGGGACAGGTCTAGGGAAATTTCAAATATTACCTCAGGCAGGGAGAGGTTTTCTGAAAGTCCCAAAGTGGAAAGGCTGGGAATTTCCTTCCAGTGGAATTCCAGTCAGCACAGGGAGAGCAAAGCATTGAAGATGTTTTTATATCCTGAACAAGTTTAAAGTCTTGGTCTTAATACTCCATCTCCTCCTTGCTGCTGGTGGTTGTCAAGGGGTCTAGGGTTCAGGCCTTAGGGAATCCCCCATAGGAAGGGTCCTCCATGGATGAATCAGCTTCTCAACTGCTCTTAAATTACTCGTGGATTGCCCAGCTTGCTCAGCACTCAGAATTTACTCATTAGCATAGGAGTATAGAGCTGTGGAATGTTCTTCATTCTGTCTGGAAAATGACAGACAGTTCTAGAAAATTCTTGGAAACATGATAGATTTGAAGGAGCAGCTTCCTTGTTCTGATCTCTTTGCCCCTTTTATCAGCAGCAAAGACCTTGAGGAAGTAGTTAAGTTGTCCTCAGGGGAGGAGGTCTCTTCACAAGGAAGGAAACGAATGAGGCCTTTGACCTAGAGTCACTGCATACTCAAGAGCTGAACCTGGGGGAGCTGGGCCTGGCTTGGGATTAGGGGAACTGATGTGGTTGAGGGAGTTGAGGGAAAGGACCTTGGAACCCAGTGGTTGCTGTTCTCATTCTGTGGTCTGACTGCAGGCATGCCAGCACTTGAGCATGTGGCCTGATGTGAATGTCACTCTTCTGAGAGGCTCCCGTCTCATTTTCAGTCAGCTCTAGAAAATTCTGAGCTGTTGATGAAAAGTGTGTCTTCTAGTAGCCTTTACTCATTGTTTGGCCATCAGTGCCATAGGACCTCTCTGAATGAGTCTAATCCCCAGTGATGAGAAAGCTCTTTGGCCACTGGCCAGTCACTCTAAACCTATGGCCTTTTCTTACTCTGTTCTTTCTTCAGCAGGGAGTCAGAAACCCCTTTTTCTTCGTTTATTTCCCTTTCCCTTCTAATTTATGTAATGTTTTAAAATTCAGTGTCTCTATTTCTAAACAGCAATTTATTCATAGCATAAACAGTGATATCAGCCTAAGGATTTGTTACTTTTTGGGATCAGTTTCTGTTTTTCTATTTATGTAAGCAAAGATTGCAGTAGCCTTTCTAAGATTTTTGTTTTATAATAAGTGAAAGCACTCAAATCCTGCAACTAATTAGTTTACCAACTTTTTTGAATTGGTATATGTTTGCCATATAGCCATACATAAAATATATTTGTTTTGATGGTATACATATTGATACATGTATTTTTTGATCCCCTCATTCCTCCCCTGTCCTCTGCATACCAATTTTTAAGTAGACTTTGATTCATCTTCCAGCCAGAGGCCTCTTTGAATTTCAAGTTTATCATACAGTATAGTAGTTGATCTCCTAGCCTTGAGATAAACCTGAATTCTGTTCATTCAAATATTTGATAAGAATGTTTAGTAGGGATGGGCCAATAGCAGAATGCTATGTCATTCCCTTAAATACTTTTCTCTAGATTAGTCTTGATCTTTTAAGTACCTTTATCTGGGTACCTTGGAAATCATATTTCTTTATTTTGTCCTTGAGAATTAATAATAATAAATTTTGTCAAGATGATCAGTATAATTCTTGTATTTCCAAACTGATGATTCTAACCTCAAAAGACAAATCCTCTAGAGCTGGGGTTAATAAACTGTAGGCAGATTTGGCCTACTGCTTGTTTTTTTTTTTTTTCTGTTTTTTTTAATTGGTACATTATATATACACATCACAATTACACTCTGCATTGAGAATTTGTACCAGTGTATGACACAACTTAATTCTCATTTTTCCCCCTCCCCTACTCACCCTGCCTCCCCCTACCTCTACATACACAAGCATTGTTTCCTTAGTTTTTTATCATCAATTTTTTTCTTTCTTCATTATTTACCCCTAAACCCCTTTACCTTTTGAATATTTACTATTTCACAATATCAATCCTGCATTCTAGAACACATTTAAACTTCAGTTTCTCGTATCAGAGAAAATATACGATATTTACACATCTGTGACCTATTTGTAAAGTTTTATTGGAATACATTCATGGCCATTAGTTTTTGGGTTGTCTATGACTGTTTTCATGCTTCAACCAGCAGAGTAGAGTAGTTGATTTAGAGACCATCTCACTGGCAAAGACAAAAATATTTTCCATCTAGTCCTTCAAAGGAAGTGTTTGCTCATCTTTGAGAATAAAGTTAACAGTGGCCAGGCCAGATATCTTTTTTTTTTTTTTTTGAGACATGGTCTTGCTTTGTAGTTCAGGCTGGACCTGAGCTCACTATGGTGCCCAGGCAAGCCGCAGCGAACTCAGCAATCCTCCTGTCTCTGCCTCCCAAGTGCTGGGATTACAGGCGTGAGCCACCACGTCTGGCATTGTCGTATGCGGTGTTGATTGTTGGTGGGCGTGTCTCCACGCCCAGCATTATATGTGGTTACCGGGGCTCGAACTCAGGTCCTTGCGCTTGTGAGGCAGGCGCCGGAACCACTGAGCTAACCCTCTGGCCCCAGATAACTTTTTAAAAAAAATTGATTTTATTGGTACTTAAACACATTATGATCACAGTCAGCATTGAGAATTTGTATCAGTAAATGACATGACTTAATTCTCATATTTTCCCATTCCCCTGCCCCCCAAGTCCTGCACTCTCTAGATACGTAAGCTTTGTTCCCCCCTTTTTTTTTTTTAAATCAGTTTTTTTCTTTCCAGCCCAGATATCTGATATGATGACAGGGAAGCTCTGTCTACATTGATCCTGCTTTGGGATAGACATTCCCAAGAGTTTCTGAGAATGAGAGTGGAGACCTGGGGCAACCGCACTGTATTTAGCTCTAGGCTGGAATCTTGCACCTGAGCATGTATGTAGACAGCAACAGCCATGCTCAGAGAAACTGCAGTACCAAAGGATGGCCTTTTATATATGGTGTATTTTCTCCTTTTCTTACTTCCAGGAAAATGAGAGGGTGGCTTGGCTTTGTGCTTCCCAAATGAAGGAAATATTTCTGAGCCCTTTGTGGACTGCAGAAGCTGTTTGACTAGGAAAGAAAGGCTTTTATTGACATGACCCTTCTTGCATTTCTTCAGCCAGATGTGTGCTTTTTGCTGGTGTCTGGCCGGACAGGGAGCCCAGTAGGCCGACCTGTGAAGTACAGCATCGTGGGCGTGGGGAATCTGATTGGTCCACAGGTTTACATCACGGCCAGTGGGGCTGTCTACATCCTGTTTGGCTTTGGTAAGAAGCAAGGCTGGGTTTCCCTGCTGTTCCCTGCAGGTTTGTGTTGAGGCTTGCCTTGCAGGATGGGTTGAAAACTCGGGGGTTGCAGAGGTCTCTCTTTCTCCTTTCCCTGTTTTAGGTGGTTAATTCCACCTTCCCTTGCTGTCTTCTCTAGCGAGAAGATTCTGTCTACCATCCACTTAGCCACCCCCAACAGGTTCTGTTAGATCCCTCAACTGGGCTGTGTCTCTTACTCCAAACCCTACCCTGGGATAGTCTATTAAATTCAACTTCTCGGTGTTGATTCTTCCTGTGGTGCTAGGAAATATACAGGCTGTCGCCCTGCGGGACATTTTTGTTCAGGCCCAAAACCGAGACAGCTCACCACCTTCTCTGCAGATAGAAGAGCCAGAGTGGGAGAAGCGGAGATCCATCAACCTGTCTGAACTTATTGACATATACAGGTAGGACACATGCCTATCCTGGGTCCCAGTGAGACCTGTGAGCCCCCATGCTGCGGGGTGCTAAGTTTTATTGGGTCAGGATTTGAGGGAATAGTGCTACCCTTCGATTATCTTCTGACCTGGGGGATGTGAATGAGGAATTTTCTTTTCTCAGTCATGTGAGGTGCTGGTTTCTGTGTGTCAGTGATTGCTGTGCGATCACTTCGTATGTGCATTGTAAGGAAGGACATTTGATGAGGGTTCTGAGTCAGAGCCAAGACAGGAGATAGATTTATTCAAAATGACAGTTGGTAAAGCTATGTAGTGTCTCTGACTAAAGCTTTGTGTACATTTTTCTTAGCTGAAGAATCATTTTTATAGAAGCAGGCATAGTGACCATGAAACCTTAGTTTTAAATTCTTATTTATTTCTGGACTGGATTTTAGTATCTATAGGGAGTTCTGGATGTCATGATTGTTTGCAGTCCATTTATATCCATTTAACCAAGTTTGAGTAATGGATTTGTTCTTTTCTACCAGAAGTTTTAAGGGATCCTCATGTTGTTTCAGGGAATTTGACAGATATTAAACAACTAGTCGCAGTGATTACAGGACGAAGTAAATGCCCTCAGTTGCTATCCAAGCCTGTAGACAGCTAGGCCTCCTGTCTCTGTCTCTGTCTGTTTTCCATTCCAGTGTCTTCATCTGTATTACTTTTTTAGCCCTCTCCAGTGTGAGAAGCATTGTATCATAACATGTGTCTTGTGAATTCCTTTTGAACTTGCACTGAGTTCTCTAGGGGTTTTTGACTTCTAAGGGTTAAGAGAGATTGAACAATAACAACACAGGGTCCGCCTGATAGGTCAGTGGTTGGAAATGGATGTGAGACTACAGCTGGCTCTTTGTATTCATGCACTGCACATTGGTGGATTCAACTTATTTCAGATTGGAAATATTAGCAAAACATTGGGTCTGTACCAAACATGCGCAGGCTTTTTTTCCTTGTCATTATTCACTAGACAGTATAGCATAACACCCATTTACATAGAATTTACATGGCACTGGACATTTTAAATAATCTAGAGATGATTTAAAGTACACTGGAGGATGTAGGTAATGGAAATATCATGTGTGGAGGACGTGTGAATGTCTGTGGATTTTAGTACCTACAGGGAGTTCTGGATACAATGTCCTACAAATATTGAGAGATCAGTGTATATGCCAACACATGCACAGTGAGAAAAATGGGAAAATAAATGGATTCTGGAAACCTGTCTGTGCCAGAGACTAACCGCTGGGGTCTTGTTTAATTCAGTGATGGTGTTGAGCTGCTCCAGATGGTGAAGATGCCTGATTCCAACTGCAGCAACCTCCTGATTACAACCAGACAAGGCCTGGTTCTACTTCGGGGGCAAAACCTGACACCCTACTGGACATTGAGCCTTCCGGGCCTGTGCAGGTTTGTAGTTTTGGTCTACTTCCTCATGTTTCAAAATTATGTGGAATAATTGCTTATTCTCAATGCTAAATCTGCGGCTGGTGCAAAAGAAGAGAGGGTGGTTCCTCGTTTTCCTTCCTCACTGTTGACTGCTTCTGAATTGTCCTTGCTTGCAGCCAGCCTACTCCTGGGTACTTTACTGATGATCAGACATTAGACTTCCTTCTGCAGACACAGGAAGGAGCCGGGATGAAAAAGGTAAACAGCACTGAGACACAAATCAAAGCATATATAAAGTATGTAGTTTGTGCCAAACCCTTTGCTAAGCCTTGTGTGGATTTAAAAAACACCTATAGTATCTCTTCTTTCAAAGAGCTCAAAGTCTAGCTGAGTAGGTAAGATGAAAACTCACACTTTTCTCTTGTCACTGTTCACTGAACAACACGTGTAACAGCTATTCACATGACAATTACATTAGGTATTATAAATAACCTGGAGATGGCATCAGTGTACAGGAGGACATGCATAGGTTGTATGCTGATACCACTGATTTGGGTGTCCAAATTGTGGGAATCCCCACAAATACCCAGGGAGGACAGTATGTGTGTGTGTTGAACATCTGTAGCTGTTTCTTCCTTTACTTTTCACGAACACCCCACATTCACCGGCTTCTCTCTTGCAGATGATGGTGGTTGATGGCAACTCTGGTTCCATCATTTGGAGCACCAGTGTTCCGTGTCACATGAAGGAAACCCCGACCACGTCGGCTGTGACTTCAGACCGGAAGTCTGTCTTCCTCTTCTGGGCAGAAGGGCTGTCAACAGCACCACCCAATTCCGTGAGTGAGCCTGGGAGGTCCCTCTTTTAGTCTGTCATGTGCCAGGGGCCTTTGTGATTTCCCGGGGTCCCCAGATGCCATTTAACCAGTCATCTCCCAGGGGGTTGGGGTCGAAGCACATCAGCACTTCCACAGAAAAAGCAGGAGCCAGATTTCTCATCTTTCCCTTCACCCACCACATAAGTGCCGATCAGAGCCCCTGACTAAGCCCAAATCTACAGATAACTCCTCCATGCTGCAGTTGTTCCAGAGAGAAATCCGTCTGATTGGTCAGAGTGGGTGGCTGAGTTGTGTTGCAGGGTTGGAGCTGGGCTTTGAGGTGCAGGTGGAGACTGGGCGCGGGCGTGGTCTGGGAGGCAGAACGTTGTCAGAGGAGTTGTGGGCGAGCAGGTCTGGCCTCTGGAAGGCAGACCTTAAGAAGTTTCAGGTGTTGATGAGGTGGGAGCCACCCAGGATAGGTGCCGGGAGTCCGTAATGAGAGAGGGAGTCAGCATGGGTGTCAGCATGTCCAGGGGACCATGCTGACCAGTACTTACTGCGTGCATGGCCCATGCTGTCTGTCGGGATCGAAACACAGTGGGAAGCAATCTGAACCCCCGGAGATGCCACATGGTCCAGGCTGGGGATTCTGCCAGCTGCTGAGTCCTGAATCCAGCACTGTGAACCTCTTGTTCTTAATCCATTAGTGAAGGTGCTGATCTTTTTCCTCATTTTGAGGGCCACATTTACCTTAAAGCTGGGTTACAGCTCTAGCTCTGCCGTGCCTTAACATGTGGCCATAGGCAGTTGACCTACCATTTTAACTTCCCATTTTCTTCATAGAATAAAATGAGGAGATTAGACAAGATGGTTTTCAAATATAAGCTTCTAGAAATAACAGCACAAGGGCACACTACAAACACGCTCCTGTAGGTGCAGGTATAGATGGATGGGGACTGTCTTGGGGGACTGGGGAACTTTTCATGAAGAAGTAGCGTTCGCACTGGGGGCCCGAGGAGAGGAAGTGTTTTTGATAGGTGGAAATAAGAGAGTTTTAGACAGTCTGAAGGGAAAATAAGACAGGCAGTGGCACTACAGAAGCAAAGGGAAGAGTGCCTGTGGGGTGATAGATATTTTTGAACCAGGGGAAAGCAGTAAATAATGGCAGTTGAAGGCTGGAGAAGGCAGAGTTTGATTTAGAAGTGTAAAAGTTTGGTTTCCCTGCTGTGGATGTGAGCTCATTCTCTAGGCAGTGAGCAAGGCTTTTGGCGATTTTCAGACCATTTTAGTGGATCCTGGGGCTGTCCCTTCGTCCCTGGTGTGGAGATGCCCCTTTTGCTTCATGGTCTGCAGTGGGAATGAGGTTTTGAGCTCCTGCTCACGCTTCTCACTGAGCCAACTTCTTTCTGTGCCTTACTAGCTGCATACCTGCCTGCACACGCGTGTCTTTCCCACAGCCCACCCTGCCCAGTGGCCCCAAGGTATTTCTTCTCTGAGGTGTGGATACCTCTCTGAGGATCAGGCCTTGGAATTTTAGATTTATAATTGATGATTTGCCTGTGTCTTATCAATAGTCTATATACCTGTGTATTTCAGGAACTAATACAATTTTTGTAATTTTTTTTTTTTGAGACACGGTCTCGCTTTGTAGTTCATGCTGGCCCTGAGCTCACTATGTAGCTCAGGCAAGCCTTGAACTCAGCAATCCTCCTGCCTCTGCCTCCCGAGTGTGGGATGACAGGCTTGAGCCACCAAGCCCAGTGATTTTTGTAATTCTTAACTTATTTCTTGCAGTTGGCTTTGATATCTAGTGAAATGAAATCTTTGCTTCACACGGTTTTCAGAACAAGATTTTTTTTTCTCTCTGCAAAGCTCCATCTGCTGCAAGGAATGAATCTACCCTAGTCCTGCAGGCAGAAGAAGGGTTATTCCCCAAAGCATGTACCTCTTGGGGCAGGCACATTTCCTTCCTCCCTTTTTTTTCCTGAGAGAATTTTCTAGCTATAAGTAGCAATTTGAAGAAGTTAGTGATGAGTCAGTGTTCTGAGTTCTTTGTAACAACATGTCTCCTGTGTATGGGAGTTTCTTTCAGATGCATCCTTGAAGTTGGGAAGAAGAATTCAGCACCCGAGAAGAATGAGTAATCACCCCTCTTTTCTCCGGTCACCTGTGGGAATGTAGACTTACCTTTGCTTCTCCTTTTTGTGGCTTATGGTCAGGATGTCATCTCAGGAGCTGATCCACCCAGCCTTTACCACCTTTACCTCCTGCACCCAGCCTTCCCCTCCATCCTGCTAGACCTGTCCAATGTCACAGGCACAGTGACGGCCTCGAAGGGTGAGTCTGTGCGGTGGGGTCTGTGTGCACGGATGGGGGAGAATGTGTGCTGAGGATGGTTGTGCTCTTCAAGTGACCATAGCAGCATTTTCTCTAGAGTCTCTGGAGGTGGAGTGAACCCTTCAAAAAGGATCCAAATTCCAGGACTGTTCCAGGGGTCCACAAGATGTATAGGACTAGTTTTTTCTTTAACTTTTAGGAGCATACAATTTGGATCTGAGAGGCTTGATGAACATAGAATAGGGTCATTTTTCGGGGCATTGTCTTGCTGGAGCTTTTTGAATAGTCAACATGCACATTGTATAGCAATTGGAGTCACTGTGTAGATATTGGAGTCAAGAGAAAAAAATCAAAGAATTGTCCATAGTCTGACCACTCATTACTGCATTTAAGGTGTTGATTTTTTTTTCTGCCATCAGGATTTGAACTCAGGACCTTGAGGTTGCAAGTCAGACACAGCACCACTGAGCTACATCCCTGGCCCCTCATTACCACATTTAGAAATATTGTTCTATTGTATATGTGTATATAAAGAAGACTGTAAAGCAAAATTTGGATCATATATTAGAGATCCTTAATTCAAGAAACCAAAGCCCTGAAACTCAGCCACTGCTACCTGCTTCTCTGGGATTCTGCCAGTCAGTCTCCTGGATGCTTGGCTTTGGGGAGGCTGCTGTTCCTCTTGGGGTTAGGGGAGGGGAGCTCGGTCTGGCCATATCTCCTTTAAGATTTTCATTCTTGCATCTGCGTATGTCATAGGTGGCAGCTCATAGAATCCTCTTCCTGATCTAATCAAGCTACTTTCCCGGTGTTAGCATAGCACAATACCCAGGGAACATTGAATACTATTAAATAACAATAAGAATCTTCAGGCAACTTTTAATATAGAGGAAGCAAAAGTAGACATGGTGGTACACACCTAAAATCTAGTGCTCTGGGAGGTTGAGTCAAGAGAATCACAAGTTCAAACCCAGCCTTAGTACTTACTGATTTAGTGGGACACTGGCTGGAAAAAAAAAAGACTAAATAAAGTCATTGCTGGTGAGCTAAAGAGCTTATGTGGGCATGTTGGGCATGTTCTCTCATTTGCTGAGTGGAGCGTTCTTAGACATGGCTTCAGAGAAGACTGAAGACTCTCTTCAGAGAAGACTCGCCAATGTGCAGTCTGCTACCTCTGCACCCATTGGTTCTCTGCCTGGCATGTGTTAGGTGCTCAAAAAATTTCCTCATGAATGAATGGATGAATGGATGAATAGATAGATATGTGTTGCTGAACAGAATCACTGTCTTGCTAGAAGCTGCCTGTCCCTGTTAACTGCTTTCCTTTCTGTTCCTCCTCAGTTGGAATCAACGACCTCTGGAAAGACGCCTTTTATGTCACCAGGACGACAGGGCCACCCTCTGAAGGGCATCCCGCCCCTGTGGTGGTCAGCAAGCTGAGTCTTCGATGGGCACTGATGGAGAGCCAAATGGTACCACTGAAGGAGACCACCCCCAAGACTGGCCGGGGAGAACTGCGGAGGTTCCTCTCTAGGATGAAGTTTGTTGATTCCCCCCACCAGGTGAATAGCTTCTGAGGTGCGTGGTTACTCTCTAGGGCTGGGGACAAACATTACAGACTCAAGCTTTGATGTTTTAGGGAGCATGGGGAGGATTTTTGAGTAGCCAAGTATCAAGAGCCAATCATATTGGACCAGTACTGTGCCCAAGATTACTTTCTGACCATGCAGAAGTGGTTCTGAGCTGGAGATGGCTCTGTCACCTCGCCCTTAGGAGAATTTGGAAATGTGGGGTCACTGAGGGGGTTGGTCTGCATTCTTCTGGTATTTTCTGGGTAGGACTTAGTAAGTACCCTTTGTAGTTGCATTACCTTGCTGAAAATGCTCATGTCCATTTCTAAACCCTCTTCCCTGAAGTACTCTGGTCTGGTTCAAAGTTCAAGCGCTTATCACGGAGAGGGGCAAAGTCTCCAGTCCCTTCTGGAGGGAGAAAGGGGTAAACTATTGGGGATAAACAAGAAGGCAGGAAAATGAAGTAGGTTTAGGTTTCCCTCATTTCTTTGAAAATTTCTAACCTGGAAAAATATAAAGTCACTGACACATCTCCCTTTCCCCACAGATCTAGTCTAATGGAATCTTCAGTTTCAGAAGAAGTAAACAAGAGCAGGTCCCCTCTCTCCTGTCAGTGTAGAGGGCGGTTCTTTGGAGAGAGGAAGACTTTGGCCTTGTTTGGGTACTTCTGCATTGATGGATGATTGATCACTGCACTTTGGAAGGCAGCTGTTGGAGCTGCGATAATGCATGACTCGCTTGGCTGGGGCATCAACCACCTTTTCAGTCCCCGCATTAACCCCCTCTAGGAACTCTGCGTGGATAGTTTGGAAATGTGAATCTTCTAGGTGTTTTATTTTTTTGTACATCTAATTTATAAGCTGTTGCTGGGAAATCCAGTAAAGCCTATGCCTAGGACATATTTTGTTTTGCATTATGCTGTGTGTATATATTTTTGGTGTTGTGGTGAGATTATTTCAGGACATGCCCTAAGCTTCAGGGATCCCATTTCTTGTCCTCTGGAAATACACGTGGTTTATTATCTTGAGACTTCCTGATGGCCTATCTCTTATTTGAGGGTCACCCATCATTCTGTCCTCATTCTCTCTTCTCCTGTACCGCAGCTGCTTCTGAGCTGCTTCTGAGAAAGGCTGACAGTGGAGGACTGAGTTACCCACCTAGCATGTTCATCTCTTTCTTCCCCAGGCCTCCCACCTGTGGGTTAGTTAAGTGGCCATGACAGTAATCATGCTCCTGTCACAAGGGGAGCAAGAGGAATAGTTTCAGTGAGTCACGTCTAACCAGGTCTGTATGTCATGTTGCGTGTGTGAGTCATGACCTCTCCTGCACGAATGCATGCCATGTGCTCTTGGCGGGTGGCAAGCCCATGGCCTGTCTCCACTCTGCTTTCTCCACCTCCCTCCCTCCTCTCTCCTTGCTCTTTTATTCAGGGATATGTTTTTGGACTTCTATTTTTGCTACTTGAGTCCAGTATGCAACCATTTTGCCCTGCACCTTCCCTTATAGGGCCTTTGGAGCATTGTATTTTGAGAATAGTCTTATGTAAATACTACAAATTTTCTAAGTGATTAAGTTCTTTAGAATGATTTCCAGTACTTTCCCCATTATCCTGTACACATTTGTTACTTCTGTTGTCTTTTAAACTTCTAGGTCATTGTCTAGATAGCAGAAAACCCAGAGGTACCTCATAAAAAAAAAAAAATCCAGATACCTGCTTTCCTGCTTGAGTACTTTTGCTAGATCTTCCCTTAGTGAAAGTCAGGTTGTCCTTCTTTTTTGGGCTTGTGTTAATATTCCAGATTTCCATTGATTGCTTATGATCGATGCTTCAGTACAGGGTTGGGAAAAATTCATCCAAACAAGTGTATTGTTTGAGCTGCAGATTGTCTGGCCTGCAGATTTGCCAGGTTTCTAGTCGGACCCGGAGAGTATATTTGCTTTTAACACTTTGGAAGTTATGGGTGGATCCAACTTGACTTTCATAGAACGGTTAAGAAGACCCCCTCAAGTATGGTTATCTCAATACACTTGAATCTACTTAGGTGTGAGGGCCTCGTCAGAGTGATGGCAAGCCTTTTAGAGATTTCAGTGATAACCAACAGCCCACTGTGGCTCTTGTGGCAGAGGTGTGCCCTCCCTGGCCTAGGCTATAGTTCACTTAGCTGTAGAGTTAAAGTGGACCAAAGCCCAGGACTAATGGTCCTATGGCGTGGCTAAGCCTTTGAGGCATAATCTGTTCTCTGCCACGTTGAGACTTTCTGGGAAGCCAGCCAGCACAGACAGGAGTGAAATACAAAGTTGTTTATTGAAAATCTATTTGGGTGGGATTTGTTCACACAAGGACTATGTGTATGCGGGGTAAGTTTCAAAGCAGAATCTAGAAACTAGTTTGACTAAATTCTGATTCTTAAACAACAACTCCACACTGTAAGTTTGAATCCCTCCTTGCTAAACATAATGAAAGCTCTAGGTTTACTTCCTCTTGCGGCTCCTACAGAATGGTTTAAGTGATGCTGAGGATGGAGGAAGCGTCCTCTGCCTGGTGTGACTGCTGGTCTCTTGTTGAATGTGTCCCTAAACAACATGCCCCTTGCAGTCGCACCCCCCCCCCCCACACACCATAGAAGATAGGAAATGCTCCTTTCTTTCCCCAGTCCAAACAGGGTTTCCAGCAAAGCCAACTGGACCACTACTTGGCAGCAGTAATGGTTTCTACAAATGCAAGGGGTCTCTCCCTTTAGTCTCTCCTCTTCCTTGCCTTGCAAACCCTCCACTGTGTACCAGGCAGCATCCTCACTGTCTCCCAAACGTGTGGCATGGTTCTACCAACTAACCCCATGAATGTGAATTGCTGTCTCTATTGTAAGGTAGGTGTGGTGCCACAGAGCTAAATCCCCAGGTCCTATTTGCTATCGTTATTGTCCACACGAAAGGAGAGCCAGCTGGTCTGTTGTCTGAAAGCACTATTTAAAATGTGAACTGTTAGAACAAATAAATGCCGTGTACCGGAATGTACTTGTGTGTTGTTCTTCTTGTCATCAAGGTTGGTTTGCTTTCCCTTAGGGAAAAGAGGAAGGGCATCTGGATGGATGACATTCTTGGTGGAGGAAAAAAGGTCAAGCTTCCTGGAAGGAGCAGGTGGCATCCAGAGAGGAGCCTCTGCCCCAGTGTGGTTCACTAGAAAATCCCCAGTATGACTCTCTGGGTACCACAGTTCCATGACTTTTCTAGGCCATTCCTAGAAGTGAACCTAATCTTCTGGGCTGTAGGAGCTTTTCTTTGCCATGCTACCCTTCTAATGGCTTTTGGGATAATATGGAAGCGCATATTATATTTTGTTGTAACCTGCAATGTGAATATAGGAGACCTCTCCTTCCTATCAAAGCACTCAGTGAGTGGTGCTTCCACCTTCCAGCTGTGACTTACTGAAGAGTTCCACTGTACTATGGACTGTTGTGCCCTAGTCAAACTACTGTTAATTTGCTGATCTCCATTTCCCAACTTCTAGAGAGAATTTCCAAACACCGGATTTCTAAGACCCCCTAGAGTCAGGAAGTGTACTGTACTCCTCTTTTTTTTTTTTGAGACAGAGTCTAGGTTTATAGTTCAGGCTGGCCTTGAGCTCAGTATGTAGCCTAGGCAAGCCTGAAACTCAGCAATCCTCCAACCTGCCTCTGCCTCCCCAGTGCTGGGATTACAAACATGAGCCACCACTCCCAGCACTGTGATGTATGATACTGATTGCTGGTATGTGTGAGTCACCACGGCCGGTATTATATGTAGTTACCAGGGACTGAACCAGGGACCTTGCCCTTGCTAGGCAGGCACTGGAACCACTGAGCTAACCACCCCGCCACCCCGCACTCCTCTTTTTATCTCCATTGCTCAGTCCCAGAACCTGGCACATAAGCAATCAGTGAAGTATGAGAAGTGAGCGAGCTCTGGATCAGGAGACCCCAGGCGGTGGATACAGAGCTGCGAAGGAGAAGGGTGGTTGCAGTGCTCCTCGGGACTTGTCCTTCAAGGTACCTGTGTTCTTAGCTCCTGAAAACCGTGCTCAAGAGACAGACTTTGGCTTAAGCAGATGTTGACAACAAGCAAACACGGAAGGTGGGGCTCAGCCTGCTCTCCAGACCCACTTAACTCCTAGCACCGGTCTTCCATTACAGATGACTCAGCCGCTTCTTTCAGCTCCGGGTTGGTCCCTTGCTGAAATGCCTTGTCCTGCAGTGCTGAGTAGAAGTCGACACTTTCTGAGACAGAATGGACGGGCTGATTGTGGTACTGGTGGTAGGTGGTTAAAGGACCCCCTGAGCGGGTGGCACATGCCAGCTGCTGGAGGAAACACTGGTGGTGGTCACGTAGGCAACTCGGATTTTCTCTGAAGCTTTTACTGTGCCTGCACTTGAACTCCAGCACCATCCTGGTGTATGTGTTGAAGGTGGTGACAGCGGATGCCATGCAGCAGGTGAAGGAAACCCAGGCTGTGCTAGGGGCAAACACATAGAAAAGGGGCAGAAAATAAATTACTTTCTTGATAGAAAAAATGCCACGATACCTTCCCCTGAAGTTGATGCCGTTTGGGGACATGGGGTCTGATTGTGCTGCCTTCTGCCACGTTTCAGGTAAAGAACTAGTAAGCCTTAGCAGGGCGTGTTCCGCAGAGAACATACTAGAGGTGTAGCACAGTGGTAGCTTACTGTCCAGTGTGCACACGGCTCAATCACTTGTACTGGGGAAGAAAAAACAAATTAGGCTGTAGCTGTAGGTCAGTGGTAGAGCATTTCCCTAGCATGTGCAAAGCCTTGGCTTCCATTCTTAGCGTACACATACAGATAGAGGGGGGAGGGGAGGAGACAGGGAGAGGAGGGGGAGGGGAAAGGAGGGGGGAGGGGTAGAGAGAAGAGAATGAGAATTTGACCCTACAGTATAAAAATTATACAAGGAGTTCAGTGGAACTGTGATGTGCCTATTTACTATGCACAAATGAAATTTACTCCACAGCTTCAGTTAGCCTTGTAAAATCTCTGCAATTCCACAGACCGGCATGGTTCTGCCATGATTTTTTTTTTCCCCCTACCTTTCTTACCCCACCCCCAGCCTGCCAAAGACTTCCCTCCATTCATTGCCAGAAGGAATCATCTGTCTTCCGTCTTCCTTTGTTTTGAACCGAATAGTCGTAGGGTCCACAAAGGTGAGCCTTTGAGAGTTATGAACTGACGAAAACATTACTACGAATCTGAGGAAATTTTATGTTGCAGTAGGAATTTGCTTATTCTGAAAACAGTGTGGTTCTTGGCTCGAGGTAGTCTATGATGGATGGTTTGAGAGAAGCTGGAGCTGGGTGGGATCAAGGGAGAAAAAGACACACTAGGGAGCTGTATCAAACGCATTCCTAAAAACTTGGAAGTGAAGCCCTAAATCTTCCCGTGATTCTGGGAAGCTCGAGAAGCCAGAAATTCTGTGAGGTGAGGGGGCTGTCTCCGGGCCAAGGGGTATTAAAGCCAGGCCATAGCTGGTACTGGATACCATCTGCTGCCTTGGAAAAACTAGACAGCTTCAGACTGGGTGGCTTTGAGGTGGATGTGTTGAGCCTGAGCTCCCCAGATGAGCACCAAGGAGGCCCGAAGGTAGAAGACGTGTGGGAGGTGTGGAAGCAGAACTGAGCCACATGACCCAGAGGATGCCATGAGGAAGGGGGATGGGATCTCATCCCAGACATGAGTTGGTGTGCATAGGCCTTCGTCCAACAGGAACTGGAGCCTGGCACTGTCCTGTCCATGCTGGCAGTGCACTTGGGATGAGCCCTGGTGGTTAATGGGGGTCCAGGTTGGCAGCTCCGTGGTGGGTGAAGAGCATTTCTCAAAGGAGAAGGTGGGGAACTTTCAAACAAAGCCTGTGTTTGGGCTGTTTTGTCGTGGTTGTTGCTTTTCTCTTTTTAAGAGAAATTCAAAACAACAGATCTCTTAGTTCTTTTCTCTAACACAATTTGGTAGAAGAAGAATAAGAAAGAGTTATTCCTGGAATTTATCAAGGGTTTATAATGGATGTAAGGAAATCCACTGATCATCAACTCAAGTGAATTGGAATTCAATCCAAATTTCAAGGCTAATTATTCTTCATTTCTCTCATAACTTGGAATCATAAAATGAATCTAAAAACATTTACATAAGCCAAATAAAACCAGTTTTATTTCTCAAGGACAACATACGCAATGAGGTGAAGAAGCAACTGCTATTGCTGGTGAGCAGAACACCTGGACAGTCTAGGAGACTGAGACAGGAGGGCTACAAGTTTGAGTCCAGTGTGGGTGACTTGGCTACTTTGTGAGGCCCTGTGTCAAGAAAAATAAAATGGGGCTGGGGGCTCAATCATCAGTGATGGAAAGAAAAAGAAAAGAAAGACAAAATGAAGAAGGAAGAAAACAACTTGGGTGGCTGAGCAGGAAGATCACTGAATTCAAGGCCAGCCTGGGGCACCTCGTGAGTTCAAGGCTAGTCGAAGTTACACAACAAGACCCTGTTTCAGAAAACCAGACCAAACCAAACCAAAACCAAAACCAAAAAAAAGAAGGAAGGAAGGGCTGGACAAGACCACATCCTCACAAAGCGTGCCAGAGGAATGCTCTGAACTCCTTCCAAAGGGAGGGAAAGAATGATGTCCTGGTGATGGATTTCTAGAATGAAGAAGGAATAGGAACCAGGAAATATATGTGGAGCAAGGAGTAGAAAATCTAGGGAAAGCCAGGGCGGGGGTGGGGGGAAGGTCTCAGGGGATGATTCCCCACTTACTAGAAAGCCCAACCGTAATTCCAGGAGTGTGGTCTCCAGTCTTCGGGACCCAAGTTGACAGTGGCCTGGAAGACCTGGGAATACATCATGTGGGCTACCATCCCCAGGAGGCCTTCGGAGGGAACAGGAAGGCACAGGATCAGGGAAAGGTGCTGGGAGATGACTTTCGAGCCTGTCAGGGCCTCCTATTCCCCTCCCTCCAGTTCCTGGCAGACTGATCTCCACTGGGAATGGCTCAAATGCATTCTCTGTGCAGTGCTTGCCCCAAACTTCTAGTGAAAACTACGGATGAAGCCTCTGAGCGCTGCACGAGGCCCATGGCTCCCTTAGCTTTTCCCCTAGCTCTGTCCTTCCTTTTGCACTTTACCCAAGACCATCTTGGAAAGCTGTGGGCCTGCCACAGCTGAAAAACAAACCTAGCAAGAGGTTTTCCGTATCAGGAAAGCTTGCAAAGAGAGCAACCTAAGGTAAGTCATTTTGTAAAGAATACAATGATCCAATCTACAATTTCAAATTATTTAAATTTGAGATGAAAGATAACTGATCAAACTATGGTACGCATACGAATCAATTCTCCACAGTGAGTGTATTTATTGTGTATCACAGCCATGCTAATGATAAAGGTACCTGCAGCGTACGCCCTTTCTCCAGCCATGAGGCTCCTGCTTTCTACTCTCAAGGACAAAGACCCAAGCCCACCCGCCATCCTTGTTTGAGGGTCACTTACCTGACAGCACGGAGGAAATGGCGGCAAAAGCGCTCAGCTTGAGCCCGCAGCCTGGGTGGCCCCTGAGCAGCAAGTCCGTCAGCAGCAGGAGGAAGCTGATGAACTGGAGTCCGATGTAGGTGATCTGGGCTCCCAGCGATAACCAGAGGGTCTCTGTTGGAAAGTGAGGGGAGAAGGCACCCCCAACAGTTATATAACCAGACAAGGGGGAACATGGGCAGTAGCCCCCGAAAAGTCAAAAGCCCAGAGTTTGGGAGAACAGAAGGAGACAAAGCTGAAACCAGTGACTATTTTGAGTTCTTTGATGTCACCCCACGACCCCCACTCTCTGCGGCACCTGGTGTGCAATCAAGTAAACATGGACTGTAAATGCTTGGAGGGAAATTTGTGACTTTAAAAAAAATTACCTAACTTGGGCCGGAGGGTTAGCTCAGTGGTTCCAGTGCCTGCCCCGAAAGTACAAGGTCCTGAGTTTGATCTCCAGTAACCACATACAATGCTGGGAGTGGTGACTCACGCCCACCAGCAGTCAATACCACATACAATGCCGGGCGTGGTGGCTCACGCCTGTAATCCCAGCACTCGGGAGGCAGAGACAGGAGGATTGCTGAGTTCGAGGCTTGCCTGGGCTACATAGTGAGCTCAGGGCCAGCCTGAACTACAAAGCGAGACCCTGTCTCAAAAAAAAAAAAATTACCTAACTCTATAAATCCTGATGGAATATAGTTTTTCTAGTTTATCATCTTTGTCTTTCTTTTTTTTTCTTACTTAGCTTTGAAAAAAATCAGCTTTGTGTCCTTTCTCTTTTCTTCCCTGCCCCCTTCTTCTCCCATGGCTTTCATTAAAAAATAAAAATAAAATTAGAAGAAAATCCAAAGCTTTTCCACATGGTTTCTGGCCAGCAAGAGCTGGCTAGAACTCTTGGTGGTTTTCTGATTGTGAACTGTGCTTAGCCCTGCTGTTCCTGTTTTGCATTCCTGCCTGGAATGGCGGTGAGCTCTAGGAGTTCCGTTGCCAGTTGGGACTCAGAGGGGGAGGAGAGCAGAGAGCGCAGTTTAGATCCAGAGAGGCCCCCTCAGCGGTGGGCAGACTGGTTGGAGAGCACATACTTGCCACGGGCCCCGGGGGAGGGCAGGGGAGGAAAGCGATCTCCGTCAGCCCTCCAGATCGGAGAGCGGGCTGACATAGGCCTTGCAAGGCGGGTAGTTCCAGCGGTCCTTCCTCACCTCTCTGGGCTGGTGGTGTGAGTTCAGGGAAACTTCGGCACCTCTCCCCTGCAACACACAAGGGGCCGGCTGCTCTAGGACGGGGCAGATGTCTCGGTTTGAAAGCAGCAAAGAACGCGTGGGTGACTGTGTGCCAGAAGCAGGGGGC
Organism: Thryonomys swinderianus; assembly: GCA_004025085.1. Classification (NCBI taxonomy): domain Eukaryota; kingdom Metazoa; phylum Chordata; class Mammalia; order Rodentia; family Thryonomyidae; genus Thryonomys; species Thryonomys swinderianus. The sequence continues at coordinate 39,273 of PVIC010006690.1, forward strand.
GTCAGACTGGTTTCTCTCTCCTGCCTGTTTACTAAGAAGGGGCTGTTTTCCCGAGAACGCCGGGCCAGGCTGATGTGTCCATTTCCTTTTTCAGGAAGGAAAAAGGCGTGACCCCGGCACGGCCTTCTGCTACCACTGGACCCATGGGCTAAATGACTCTACATTGTTTTCAGGACTATGGTTGGGGCAGTGTGGGGTGCACATAATACATACAAATGCAAACATGTATACTCATTTGCATTCCCCTTCCATCTCCTATTCCCCTCAGCTTATGATTCTGGGCATTAGAAAAGTGTCATCACCAGAATCTGCCCAGGCCACAAGGTGACCTTTAGATGTTGTGAGCCAAGAGGAAGAGGAGAGGGAGGAGGGAGGAGGAGGAGGAGGAGGAGGAGGAGTTGTCAATGTTGTCTCATTCTCTCCAGTCTGAGGAATACATATCTCCTAGTGGAGCTCCCAGCGGCATCTTCAGCCCTGGGTTAACTCTTTTAAACAAGCAAGTCGAGCTGGGAGCAGTGGGGCTGTGTCTGTGATCTCAGCTACCGCCTCACGATGAGGCGGGATGATTTTGAGCTCAGATGCCAGCAGGCATTTTTACCTTGTTAAAGAGGCTGCAGAGAAGAGACAAGACTGAGGGGAGGTGCTGAGCAGCGAGGGGGATGGAAGGGTGCGGGTTCGGGGCAGGACTTCCCACGGCTGCCCCAGCTCCAGACACCCCGAATGGTGTCCTGCCCTTCTCCACCCCCTGCAAAAAAATAAAAACCACCCACCCACCCCCAAAACCCCAATCAGCCAGATGGAGTGAGCCGCTACCTGATTCTTCCATGGTTTCCTCACAGGATAGCCACATGCCACTTCGGAAGGGAAGGAAGGAGAAGCGGTCATCCCCAGTCTCCCAGCTGTATTGTACCACCTCCTGGGCCGATGCGTTGGGGAAGCCGTCCTCCAGGGACAGTGGCACGTCAAAGCACTGGGCCGCCAGACCTTTTCCGCATGGGGGCTTGGGCACCTTCTGTGTACCCACGAACCAGTAGCTGCTGAGCAGGGATGTCGTAGAGAGGCCGAGTGACAGCATGCTGAGGACGGCAGACAGGAGTGTCCGCTGGCCAGAGGCGCCCGTCGGGGGCTCCATCTGCAACACACAAGCACGGGCGGGTGAGGGTGCTGCACAGCCTGGCCCGGGCCCCCTGGAGCTGTGCGCGCTTCCTCGTCCTTCTGATGTAAGATGGGCCTCGTGTGGTTCCTACAGAACAGCAGGGGTGACTTGCACAGATGGGGTAATGACAGGGCTGGACTCTGGGCGGAGGAGAAGGGATACAGTGACCCACTGGGTGGCACACCGCCGCCCGAGCCAGATCGAATTGGATGTGAGCGTGTCGAATCTGTTTCTGCTTAGCGGTGAGAACCGCGTTCACGTGGTTCACGTAGGGCGCGTGCGTGTGCCTTCAGCGGAGACCCCGAGGGCCGCAGGCAGCACGAGCTCTGAGCCGCCGCGAGGGGTTTGCCTGCGGCCTCCGCATCACCTCCGACGGCCTGAGATGAGAGGATGAAACTGAGCACAGCCAGGGTGCTGCTGCCGTATTGAAATCCCCCTCTTTGCTGTTCACCCCACCCCGAGGCGCTTCAGGAAGTTTCCTCCTGGGCACCTTCCGCGGGAAGTGAGGCTGGGAAGGGCTTCAAGGGCTCAGTTTTTCCTTCTCCGTGGTTCTTGCTCTTAGCATTTATCTGTGGTTGTCTTACCTCCCCTTGAGACTTCAAATTGCCCCAAGGAGCAAACCTGTCTTTTTCAATCTCATCTTCCCAAAGCGTCTGGCACAGTGTTTTGTATGTTACACTCTCACCACTAAAGTGCTTATTAAATGGGGGGTGGTTTGAGCAAGCACCCGGCAGCAAGAACACCAGTCCGACTAGGACTAAGCCATGAAGGCCGCCGTCCGCGGGCTTGGGAGGAACAAGAGGGAGTGCTCGCAGTGCTAATTACTTTTGGTTTTGTCTTCTTTGGAAGGTAGTAGCACTGACACGCTGAGCTACTTGTTATTGTAACAGGGCGAGTTACTGGTGTCCTTTTCCTACTTTCTAGACTCCGCACAGAAGAGCGCTAATGACTGTCGCTGCTCAGATGGAGGAGAAGGAAGGTAGCAGGCCAAGGGGGCAGGGGCTGTGGAAAGCCCTGCGGAGGACATGGGCTCACGGGTTCTGATCAGTCAGGGATCTCAAATGAGGGGTGGCCACGTGGTGCCCCTGAGCTGGACCCCAAGTACCATGGCATAGGGCAGTTGCCAAGCCCTTGGCGATGGACAGGACCCTGAAGCCGATGCTTCTTGACTCAGTAGAGACACAGCGTGTGGCCGCCCAAAGAACTGGGACCCCTGTAGCTGTGGCTGTGGCCCCTACTTTCTTTGTCATTTGTAGCCTATGATGAGTGGGACCTAAAAAATGACCAGTATTAAACTTGTCTACTCTGTTGAGGAGTGGTTTGGAGCCAGATTTAATTTGATTTAGAAAAGTAATCCCAACAGGCCCTGTGCTTTGCATTCTGGAGCAGTGTATGCTGGTACATTAATGCATTTTGACCAGAAAAGAGGTGTGTACTTAGTTGCTGACAGACGCTTCTTAAAGTGAACCATCTTGAGCTTTCCAGCATCTTTATATCAGAATTAATCAGACCCAAATCCGCTTAGCTTAAGAGATGTAAATAAAACCACGGCTAAATGAACAGGCCCATAAATCTGCCTCCCCCCTTACCCTCAGCTTAACAGTTTCTACAATTAACAGAGAGCTTAGTTTAGAACTGTAACTGTCCTTCAGAATTTCCAGGAACTAAAGCAGTACATGCCACAAACTGCCCATTATTTGTGACAGTAAGAAATACACAAGGTGAACATATCTATAAAAACCAAAATGAGACAAAGTATAAAATAGCTTTGGGAAAGCAATCTGCTAATGTGATTTTTTTTTTTTTTTTGCTTTTTAAGACAGGGTCTCACTTTGTAGTTCAGGCTGGCCCTGAGCTCACTATGGTGCCCAGGCAAGCCACCGTGAACTCAGCAATCCTCCTGTCTCTGCTTCCCGAGTGCTGGGATTATAGGCATGAGCCACCACGTCCAGCATTATATGTGGTTACCAGGGATTGAACTCAGGACCTTGCGCTTGCGAGGCAGGCACCAGAACCACTGAGCTAACCCTCTGGCCTGCTAATGTGATTTTTTTTTTTTAAAGCACTCAACAATTTAATTCCATCAAGACTTTTCATTTCTTGTAAGAATCTTGCACCCTTGACTAAGGATAAAATACATACGTGTATGTGTGGGTACACACACATGTACGTGTACGCATATGCACACAACTTTAGAGAAAGCAAAGCACTTACATTGCCAAATCCCAGAAACACGATGCTCTGCTTCCCAAAAAGAAAGTTTTTATCTTCTTAGTTGGGACAGTCCTATTGATTTCATTATTATGTTCCTGAGTTATCTTTTTAAAACTATTCTTATATCTATTTTTGAATAGAAATGATCTTTCAGGTAGAACATCTATACCAACCTTTCTGTATGAAGATGAAACTAAGAATTTAGGCAATTCTAAAATCATCACCTGAGAGTTTTCAATAGTATTTTTTTTTAAGTTTTTTAAACAGTCTCTTGCTTTTAGTTCAGGCTGCCTCTGAACTCACTATGTAGCCCAAGTTAGCCTTGAACTCACAGCAATATTCCTGCTTCTGCCTCCTGAGTACTGGGATTACAGGCATGAGCCACTATGATCAGCACTGTGATATGTGGTACCGGAGACCTTGCACTTGCTAGGCAGACACTGGACCCACTGAGCTAAATCCCTGGCCTTCCGCAGTATTTTCAATCTTATTTGGTTTGAAAATTGTCTATTGTCACATCTGCTATAACTCCACATTCAATCCATTTCAAGTTAAAATGTATCTGTAAGTTACTCTGCAGGTTGGTTAGGAAAAAAACCTCCTTGCTGAAGTATGCCCACCTGAGGCACCAAGTAACACCAAGGAAAGAGGCACTCCTAGAAACAAAGGATGAAGATGACCTTAGATGAGCTCGAAGTGCTCCTTCCAGAAGTGCTCACCAAGGACAGACACGACGAGAAGCCCCATCAAGAATTATGTTCTTGATAATGGGGTGATTATTTCATTCAAAAACTTTCTCAAGAGTTATATTCAGTACTCATTGTACCATGCTTTGTTACATTCCTTTTCTTTCTAAGATCCAGATACCTCTTACTGGAAGAACAAATCTCACTTTGCAATGATTTCCATAGGGGGATCCTGGAGAAATATAGCCATAAGAAAAGTTATACCTTTGCATTTGTAGATAGACCCAATGCCAAGGTGACTCAACTCTCCAGGAAAGGGGCAGAGTGACTTCTCTGCCATTTAGGGGCTTGGATCATTAGGAAGTACATAGGTGCCAATATGTTGGTGTTCCTTCTAGCAACATATATTAACAAAAAAACTTGGCAGCAGCATAGGGTAGGAAGGACAACGAACGGATGGGGCAGGCACATTGCATAAAAGTACCGGGGGCAAATCACCTGTTGGGTTTATCTCCTGAGCAATAAAAAGGGGAAGCTGGTTACCTTGGCCATGGTCAGCATTCTGCAGCCTGTCTGGAAGGATGGGAGGTTTCCGTCTGCACCACAAGGCTCTTTAGTTTAATGTTATAAGGATGAGAACTGCCATCCCGCCCTCCTCCCCTGCCTCCTCTCCTTCTGTCACATACTTTTGCGATGTCTCTTGATTAAATGCTGCCCTACAGTGAACTTGGGCATTTAACAATTGGTAATGAAACTACAGCCCAGCTGTTCTGGAAGATTATATCAGAGAGCTTGCCAGTGGAGATCCGGGATCAAGCACGATGAGGCGGAGGGTCTGCATTTGCAGAGGGAATTTTCTCTAAAAGGTAAATGATTTCATTTCCACCTACCTGCCATTCCCTGGTTAACTGGTGTGAATGGACTGGGCTTGAGTTTTTTGGCAACACAGAAAATATTATGTGTCCACCATTATTACTACCAAAGTTCCCCTTCCTCAAATGGGGTTTTCCATGGCTTTGAAGAGAGCATGTTCTCTGCAACGTCAAGACCTCAGGGAGCCATCAACTGGAACAGCTTCCTTATTCCAGGGGTGGTCGCCAGTTTCTAGGCCTTGTCATCAGTAAGGATGGTCAATACCTCCCTCCACAGAGTGTGTGGAGAGAGTGTGTTGGATGAGAATGGAGCTGGAGATATGGACGCAGTGGGATTAGAGATGGATAATTATAAGATCAGTATTGTGATGCCTATAGACAAGTTCTCTCCTGTATTTCAGGCCAAACAATGACCGTCTTTTATTTTCCAAGAAAAGTTTCTAAAATTTGAAAAAAAATCCTGCAAAACAATGAGCTGCTTGTATCCTCTTGTCACCAGTCACCTACAGGTACAAGTTGTTCTGCATGTGCTCAGGACTGTACAAATACTTGGATGACATTCTGAAACTCCATGCAAATCTCTAAACACTCCAGACACCCCGTGTGCTTTTGCTGATTTCTCCCTCTGCCAAGAACACCATGTTCTCTTTACCCAGCGGGCTGCCTCATCAAGGGTAAGAAGACATTCTTTGAAAGTGTTTCTTTTCTTTCTAAGACATAACTCCTTCCATTCTGCCCTGGTCACACTGTACCTCTCTTATGACACTTTCTCTATTCCACTGCCATGGTTTATGTTGATTATAAATTCCTCAGGGGCCTCTCTTTCATCCTCAACTTTCAGGAGTTCTGACCAAACACAGCAATCTGGAAACCATATAGAAACTGCTGGATTCTGGACCCAGGAATTCATAACTGTAGAAAGCTCTGATATATCCTTAGGGTATTAATGTGAGAGGAGTCCTGTTGGATTCATTTTAGGTGTACACTTAATGAAACCCTTTATATCCTGACTTACTTTCCCCTCACCTCTTCTGGATCAACTATTAAGTTATAGTTTTCTTGCTTTGTATTATGCAGTTATTTTCGAGAATTAAAGCCAGGGTCCCTTTAACCTGAGCATTGGAATTTTAATTCAGTTCTAGCCAAATGAGATACTGTATACTGCTTTTGCCACTCAGCATATTCTCTACTCTTTCTAGATTGATGCTAAAAGCAAATCCAATACAGATGCGCTCATGTCCAGGTGTGTTATGTGTAACATGCAAACAGCCCTCTATCCATCATGGCCAGGCTCATCCTCTGGGAGAACAGGGCTGGAATACATTGGTCAAACTATTGCGTTCCTGGCTATGTAGCTTCCTCTCACCACCGGGTGGCGCTATTTCTCCACATTTCCTATTCCACCCCGGGCTTCCCCATCAGCAATATGTGGGCGGAGGTGGCAACTCATCCAGTGTAGAACTGTTGTTCTCTTTTCTCCATTTGGCCCCTTCCCTGCTGTAGCATACTAATCTACAGAATACAATGTGTCAGCCTGATGGAATTCAGGGCACAGAATGGACTTGCCACTCCCTAGAGGACCTCTTCTAGGATTATTTCCTGTAGCACATTTTTTGATGGCCAGTTCCAGTTTTCAGTGATTCAATAAATCCTCAAATACTTCCCAGGGGAAATACAATGCCACAGTATCAAAAAAAAAAATCCATGTTTCCTGATGAGTTTCGTGCACATTTTTCTCTATTTAATTAAATCCTCATTCTCTCCCCACCCTACAACAGTGAACAATTCTTTTCCCTTCTCTGTGCTGACACCCTTCAAATACTTGCAGACGCGTCTCATATCCCCCTTTGAGTCACTGTTTGGTGCAGCCCAATGACTTCGGTTTTTATTACCTCTGCTCATAAACCGCACCCCCTCTGCCTTAACAGCCTGGAGTTTTGCCTTCTCCAGGGAAAAGGGGACAGGAGTGGTTGAGTAGGTGTGATACCCGAGGGGGTCCAGGATTTAGAGCAGAGCAAAAGCCTGTGCTTCTCCTCTCGCTTGGGCGGCTTCCAAGACCCTATTACTGAATTCAAACTTGTAATTTTGTATTATTTTTCTTCCAGAGGGCCTCCAAAATGATATTACTTTAGGCCTCCATTAAGTCAGGGTCCACCTCTTCTGAGGTTGTGTATTTTGGGGGGGGGCGCTTGGCTGGCCGGCTGGCTGCTGGATGTGACCAGTCTTGGGTTCCCCCTCCCCAAAGGACCCCTGGGCCACAATGTCTAATTTCCCCTTTTTGATAAAACACACGTTTCTCTGCCTGACCACGAAAATCAGAGTCCAGCATCCTACTCATTTCCTTTCATTGTAATTTGGGCATGTTCATGTATTTTTTTTCTTCCTTTTCCTTTCTTAGAAGAGAAAAAGTAATTGCTAGTCAATGTAACAAATATAATTAGGCTAGGCTCGGAAGCTCATGACTCAGCACGGACAAAAAGATTCCACTTCTCAAAACAGTATTTAACTCTGGTATGTTGGACTCTTACCATTTCAGGGTGACTCCCACAGGGATATAAATGCACCTCACTATTTGTGATATCACAGGGCCGAGGGTCAGGTCCAACCTACATCCACTAAGACCTTCAGTCACTGTTCCCTGTGTGATGATACACAGAGAGAGGTGGCTTCATGATACCCACGTACACTTTGTAGCTGGACACTCAGTTTATTGTGTTGTGAACACTTGTGGGTCATAGGCAGTTAACATGATAGTTAAGAGTGCTGGGCAGGGTGCGTAGGATACTCCTTCACTGAGGCCGAAGCCTGCAGCTCAGAGAGCAGCGAGGGCATTAATTTCCTCTCTTCACATCACCCACACTGGCACCTTCTTGTTTACCCTCCCTGGCCAAAATGTCCTCCTGGAAGCCAGATCTCCAATCCCTGTCCCATTACCCAAGCCCTTTCTGTCACTCAGTAGACAAAAGGCTGCAGTGGGTTTTGGCCGACACAGTCTCTGATGGACATGGCCTCGTCCCGTGTTCCTGCAGGCTCTGATGTGGACTCTTCTCCTGTAGCTTGAGGATTTACTCGCTTACTATGCTCATTTGACTTCAAGTTACTGGCTACCATAGCAACCTCATTTTATTCACTCCACAAGCTAACACTGTTTTTAATGTCCGGGAGTGAAGTTTATGACGCTAGCCGGGTCATGAACACATGTAGCAAGCCTGTGGATGCGTTTCTGAGGGCTGAACTCTGCCCATCCTTCCGTCGCTCCAGCCGACACGAGTCTTTCCAGTTCACACACACAGGGACGTGGCAAACTACAAAAAGGGCCCGTAGGTCCGCAGGGTCACACCCTCGGCTGTCTACACAGACAAGCTCCCACGACGGCCGCAAACACATTCTCTGCCAATCCATTTCCTCTCACCTGTGGGAATGTTCCCTGCTTTTTGACGAGCCAAGCTCAGAAAACAGCAATGATCTCATGAGTGAGCATTATCTTTCATCCACAGAGACCGGGGACAAACAGGTCGCCCAAAAGCCAGTGACAGATTGGAAAAGTTACGTCCTTTTCCAAGCTGTGTGATTTTCTACGGGTTAGGGCCCTTTTGGGCGATGCACCTGGAGCCTTTTGAGATTTTATAGCTCTCTTCACAACCTGTGAGTACCTCACTGTGGGATATTGACTGATGCAGGGAGGAAGGTCTTCATGCAGGGTCCTCGGACCTCTGCCTCCTCAAGGCCCTTTGCTGTGGAGTTTAGCAGTTTAGCTCTTCAACTTCCAGCTAGTTATTCTCAAGCTCTGCAGTGTAGCAAGGGGTCCACTCACCCCGATGCTCACCCGGGAAAGCGACCCTAGTCTTCCTAGTGTGCGCCCTGACCCGTGGGAAGGACCGAGAGAATTTAGGGGCCCCTTGCCTGCTTTTCCCTTTCCGCCTTTTGATGGAACTGTTGAAGGGCTTTTGCCAGTGCCATAGCTTCCAGGAGAGGAAGCCGCCTTTCTTCCCTGCCCCAAGCAGCTGCCGTGAATCAGAGGGCAGCCACATCTGCGCTTCCTGTGGGACGACCGCTCACGCGGGTGCGGCGCCCACAGGCCCAGCCGGCGCGTCCCGCCCTCCCTCGCGCCCTGGGATGAGTCACGCTCCTCCGCGTTTACTACGGTTGCCAAGCAGCGGGCGCGTTGCCACGGCGACGCGGTAGGAAAGGTTTTGCATTGTTTGGCGCTGAGACTTGCAGGCCGGGTGGGGCTTGGGAGCCGCTGTTTGCTCCTAGGTCTTGGGTGTAGGCTGAGAAGGCGACCCTGCCATCGACTCGGAAGTCATTGATTTCTCTGCTCCTTCTGTCCCCCAAAGGCAGAGGTTCCCGGGCCTGTTTTGAAGGAACCATAGCCGTGGGCGGTGGCACCTGCCTGTAATCCCAGCAGTCAGGGGAGCTGAACAGGAGGATGACAAATCCAGGGATTTAGAGAGACTCTAAAAGTTTAAAAATAAGTTAAAAATTTATGGGCCGGAGATTTAGCACAGTGGTTCCGGCGCCTGCCTCACAAGCGCAAGGTCCTGAGTTCCATCCTGGTAACCACATACAACAATGCTGGGTGTGGTGACTCAGGCCCACCAGCAATCAATACCACATACCACAGTGCTGGGCGTGGTGGCTCACACCTATAAAATCTAGCACCCAGGAGGCAGAGACAGGAGGATTGCTGAGTTCCAGGCTTGCCTGGGCTACATAGTGAGCTCAAGGCCAGCCTGAATTACAAAGCAAGACCCTGTTTAAAAACAAAACAAAAAAAAAGTTAAACATTTAAAAAAACAGTGGGGAAAGAACTTGGTGTGGAAGCCCTGGGTTCAATTCATACCATCACCATCACAACAAAAAAGAAACCTCATGTAAGAGGAAAACAACTCCCCCAGCAAATCTCAGTTCTACTCACTACTTCATCCGGACTGGGTTGCAGGCCCCGCCCATTTACTGAACCTCTTCAGGCTAAAGGAGGGGAAAGAGCTGTAGCTCAAGAGAGCTACAGGCAGAGAGAAAGCTCTACCTGGAAAGGAAGGGGAAATGGGCCCACACCGGGAATCAGGCTAGACGCTTCCCAGGCACCTTGAGTCCTCTCTCACTCACATCCAGTCTGACAGAGGTTGCAATTTAGGCTGTGACCTGACCAGACCTTCCCAATCTGGTCTGACTCATCTCCAGCTGCTGCTCAGGGGAGGACGGGCTCAGTCTCAGTCCCCTTTAACAAAAGCCACAGATTTCAGGCCGCTGAAGGCACAGTGTTAGGTGTGGTGTACTTTCCACTGCTCAGCTCTGTGGCAGCCAAGACACTTCCACATGCCTTGCGTGTCTGTCCTAGAAAACCGGTGAGAGAGAGCAGTAAAATTTACTCTGGGTCACGGCTGGCTGGTTCTACAATATTCTCAACCACTTCTGAGCCTCTCGTTTTTATGGTCTGTTCACTCTGGGCTGCTTCTGAATTCAGGAAGCCGCCTAAGCCCTAGCTCTGACAGCTCCTCAGAACCAACGCTCTGTCCTGCAGTCTCAGAAGTGCTTCTGAGTGTATCCTGACCTTCCTTCTGGGCTCTCTGATTTCCAGCTGCTTCCTGTGCGTGTGTTCTAGTTCCTTGGCTAATTGCAAGCTTCACATTTCTCTCTTGTGACAAATGAAAATGAACGTCTTTTTTTTTTAACCCTTTGGGCTGAAAATTGGTAGTTCCCAATACAAAAAGAGGACGGTCATTTTCAGATATGGTGCCAAGCATGAACAAGGTAAGACTTCTCTGCCGTTTGTGAGGGTCTTGCAAGGTCTGCAAGGATCCTTCAGATCCTCTGAGGCTCCGCTCCTTCCCTCATTCCGGGTTGCAGCTGGCTTCCGGCAGGACCTTGGAGGTACTGCACAGCTCACCAGTATGACACACCCCCCCATTATTTCTGCCACCGCTGGTTATTACCAGATTTTGGCAACAGAAATTGTAGAGATAGCAGGAAAAAGAAGAGCTATAGCTAAGAGCTAAGCAGCCCTTGAGAGCAGCGAGGGAAAATGAAGACAAAGAGGCAAAAGAAGAAGAGTCTTTTCAGTGGGAAGCTTCAGTGGAAGACGATGGGAAGATAAGAGGCCAGAGCACTGAAGGAGCCAGGTTTATAGATACAGTAGGCTTAAATAACAAATTTTCGTTCCATTTTGTATAATACTTGGTGGGCTTGTGAGTTCCTCACTGTAAGCACGTGAGGTAGAATAAAAGCACTGGTATCACCCGTGTTATAAATCTACATTAGGGGGAGGACTGTCCGCACACGTGATATTCGTGGGCTTTCAAAGACGGGGTACCTACCTCCTGGGTGAGGTGTACATCCTGAGTCAGCTGAGAGGGGTTGTTCATTCACGGTGGAGCAAAGAGATTTCAGTTTCTCTTCAGCCGGGTCTTAGCTGAGCAGAACGGATGTTGAGCAACAGGAGGAATCAGGCTCCCTCTGGCCAGCAGAGGGGCAAGGTGGTGTGTGGTGGGTGGGAGATGGAAATGAGGCTCCCTAGGCGGCTTGGGTGGGGCTGGGGCACTGTGACGTCACAGTGGTGGGCGGGGCTCTCCCCCGACCCCCCCGCCCCCAGCCCCCAGGGACAGGATCAGGCGAGGGACCCGGTGGTGCTCGTCCACAGTCTGGAGGCCTTCTGGGGTCTGCAGGTCAGCCTCTCTCTTCTCACACAGGACAGTCACCTGGAAGGTTCTCGCATTTGTTCAAATGTGGACTCTGAAGGTCTGGAATGGCTTCCAGGTGACGCCGACTGGCCCACAGTGAGTTGTGAAGTCTGGACCAGTTTTGTCAAAGACGAGTACAGTGCGAACCACAGACGGTACTTTGAATTCTTCACTATTTACATTAAACATTTAAAAATGAACATACACTGCCTTAGGATGATGGCATCTTATATAATGCTGCCATTAAAGTAGAATAGAGTGCTCCCAAAACAAAGTTGGGTTCTGTGGGAAAAAATGCACTGCTTCTGTTTTAAGGTTTGAAATTATATGAATTAAATGAAATTAGAAATTCAGTCCCTCAGTTGCACCATGTATATCCAGAGTCACCTGTGGCTGGTGGCTACTGAAATGGATAGTGTGATTCTAGGGTATTCCCTGAAAAGCCAATGATACACAGAACTTATTATCCCAGAGACTAGTGTCTGGTCGCCTAGGACACACTCACTAACCGTTTTAAGGGGTGCCTAACTTGGGCTTGGAAAGGAGCAGCTCAGAGGTAACTGCCTGAGGCCTAACTAGTATTCCAGCTGTCCGGATGGGGTCAGCTCTTCTGCGAAACCTCCCTCACCTATCTGCCTCTACTAGGGCTCATTCCTTGGGGTTATTTCCTCATCCTTGTTTCCTGTCTCACTACCCTGTTATTCCAGCTATTCTGGTATAATAGGAACCTCTCGACATGGGGTCTCGACCAGTTTTTCTGCTTTAGGTGTGTTACTTCCGTTTCACCCATGAAATTCTATGCTGCTTGAGGCCAGAGCCTACCTTACTTCTGTGGTACCTCGTATAGCGCTAAGAGGATAGTAGTCACTCAATAAGTATTATTTCATTAAATGACCTAAGTAGATACCTAAGAGAAGACATAAAGCCTGAAAGTGTCGAGAACTTGACAAAGCTTGGCTGGGGCTTGGTGGCCCAGGGAGGTAGTCTGCGGTGTCACAGAGGAGGAGGGAGAAGGACCAGGTTGGGAGGGGAACATGCTGATGTCTTCTGAAGTCTCTAGAGCAGCACGTCTCTGTACATAAGAATCACTAGGGACAAGGGGTGGATGTGAACAAAATGTATTTCTCTCCTTGGAACCCCCAAATGTGAAATGGGGGGTGGCGGGGTGGGTAACAAGGTGATAGAGGTTAAAATCAAAGTATGTTATAGACTTGCACAAATCTGCCAGAATCTGCCAATCCCATTAATCTGTATAACTAATAAAAAAGTGAAAGAAGGGCCGGAGGGTTAGCTCGTGGTTCTGGTGCCTGCCTCACAAGCACAAGGTCCTGAGTTCGATCCCGGTAACCACATACAATGCTGGGTGTGGTGACTCACGCCCACCGGCAATCAATACCACATACCACAGTGCCAGGCGTGGTGGCTCACACCTGTAATCCCAGCACTCGGGAGGCAGAGGCAGGAGGATTGCTGAGTTCGTGGCGACTTGCCTGGGCACCATAGTGAGCGCAGGGCCAGCCTGAACTACAAAGTGAGACCCTGTCTCAAAAAAAAAAAAAAAAAAAAAAAAAAAAAAAAAAAAAAAAAAAAAAAAAAAAAAAAAAAAAAAAAAAAAAAAAAAAAAAAAAAAAAAAAAAAAAAAGTGAAAGAAGAAACAAAAAGAACAAGATGAAAAATGGGGACATGAGCAACCAACCTCTAACCTAAACAAATGTCACCTGGAAGCTTACTCAAACGTGGATACTCAGGTCTGGGATGGCCACATACTAAAAGAAAAGGTGGATAAATTTGACTACATTAAAACAAAACCAAGATGCCTTGTTTTTATATGTTGATCAAGTTGCCAGTTCTTTTTAATTCATTCATAAAATTTAAGTAACCCAATACCAACATTAGTGAGCATTTTTATTTTGCTCTGCTCTTGAGACAGGGTCTCACAGTGTAGATTGGTTTTAAACTCACTCTGTTGCCCAGGCTGGCCTCAAACTTGCAGTGATCCTCATGCCTCAGCCTCCTGAGTGCTGGGATTCTAGGCATGCACTGCCATACCTGGCACAATGAGCATTTTAAAGACTATAATTTATCTTTATTGGTACCTTGTATATACACATCATGATCATACTCAATATTGGGAATTTGTACCACTATATGACATGATTTCTCATTTTTTCCCCCATTCCCCTACCCACCCCACAACCTCCCACATCCTAAACACATAAACTTTGTTTCCCTTTTTTTTAAATTGAATTCTTTATTGGTACAATTTATATACGTCTCAAAATCACATATAACATTGGGAAATTTGTACCAGTATATGCCACAAGTTAATTCTCATTTTTACCCATATCCCTACCCACTCCCCCCTCCTCCCCCTTATACATGCTCTTTTATTTTCTTTCTGTATCATATTTATTCCTTCCCCTCATCATATTCCCACACCAAGTTTCCTATAGAAATATT